>JADRCD010217793.1:17053-46736 GCA_019843815.1 Montemys delectorum | reverse complement strand
AAAGAGTACACATGGTGGGACTCATGGCTCCAGCTGCATATGTAGCAGAGGATGGCCTAGTTGGTCATCAATGGAAGGAGAGTCCCTTGGTCCTGTGAAGGTTCTATGCCCCAGTGTAGGGGAATGCTAGGGCCAGGAAGCAGGGGAGGGTGGGTTGGTGAGCAGGGGAGGGAGTAGGGAATAGAGAAACTGGGAAAGGGGATATCATTTGAAATGTAAATAAAGAAAATATCTAATAAAAATTTTACTTGATCTGATCTGGAAAAAAGAATGTAGAACAGTTCTATATCATCTATCTGTCTGTCTACATCTATCTAATCTATCTATCATCTGTCTATGTGTCTATTACCTATATATCTATCATCTATCACACACCTATATATTCTATCTATCATATATTCATGTTATCTATCTGTCTATCATCTATCTTGTTTATACTTTGTAATTAGAAGAGAAGCTTCACAAAAGAGTTCAGTATAGGCCAGTGAATGTCCATGAAAACAAGTGATACATACAATAGGTAGATTTTTTTTTTAAAACTTACAACACATTTATCTAGTCTGAGCTGTTCACAGGGGGGAATAATCTTTATAAATTAAATCTGGCTGGAGGTTACCCAAGGTAGAACATGCAGATATTTAAAAACCCAAGTTTGATGTCCTTCACCATTTGCTGTGTACCACAGTGGTGTCAAAGGTCTGACAATGAGCACATCTGCCAGTACACCCAGAGGGTATTTATTTATTTATTTATTTAATTTTTTTTTTTTTAACCTTAGTTGATGGTCTGTCTCCAAGAATAGAGTGTATAAGCCATCCCCTTGGACTTTAGGCTTTTAATATCACAACAGCCTCTCTGCACTTCAGAACTATGAAAACTCAATGCAAATATCCTAGAAAGGATCGTCTGAAATGTTTCTCCCAAGAAACTGGCAGAGGGGACTTCTTGAAACTGGCAGCATTGCACGGCAGTGACAGACAGAGTAGGCAGAGGAAAGCCTATTAACAAGAAAATGACTTTTCTCCCTTGTCCAGCTCTTGAGAACCCAGAAATGAAAAAGAGAGAAATCAAGGACACAGGAAATCTCAAGTACACAGCTACAGTTTCTTTTCTTAGAGCTTCTGCTCAAGCCTGTTATGCGCACGTGTATGTGTGTGTGTGTGTGTGTGTGTGTGTGTGTGTGTGTGTATTTCAAAGTAACTGGATCTGATAATGTTATATTAAGTCTATGTAAATATTAAAGGTCTGGGCAAAACTACTGACACATACTAAAGATATATTTGTGGGAAGGTGGTAGGGGCTTTAAGAACACCAAAGAAGAGTGTGAAAAATAAGTTATTCCAATCTCATTTAAGCTATCTAATTTATAGACACTGATGTTTATACTTGCCATATTAGAAGTACACGTAGAACTATACAGATTCAATATCATTCAAGTTTCTTATGCTATTTCCTCCTTCCCTTTCTTCTTCCCTTCCTCCATTCTTCCCTCCCTTTACTTTCTCTTCCTCATTTCCTATTTCTTTTCCTCCCTTCCTTTCTCCCTCCCTACCTCTGTATCTTCTCTCTCCCTTCGTGTCTTCTTCTCCCTCCTTCCCTCGCTCCCTTCCTCCATCCCTCATTCCTTCCTTCTTTGTTTCCTTCATTTTAGATACTCAACTCTGTTGGATACTGGCTTCACTGACAGGAACATACCCTTGTAAAAGGAAGAAACCATCTGCCCTCATGGAGTTGATATTCTTGTTTCATAAAATAATCAGTTAACAATTATGGGGCAAATTAGTGTGACTAGAGAGAGCATATACAAAGAATATCTACACAGAGCAATGTTGATGTGAAAGCTGATGTAAAAGTGCGATTGGCAAGCTTGAAGATGAGCAGAGGCCAGAAGAAAGATGGAGAGGATACAGAATAATCTGAGGAGAGAGATGGAGTGGGGCAGATGACACAGGACTTTGGGTTTTCACAGTTGGTTTATTTGAACTTGGATGGTAAACCGACTGGTGGCTCTATATGAGAAATGGCACAGTTTTATTTGAGCCCTGAATACAGCTTAGACCAAAGGGAAATAAGACTGGAGGCTAGAGGTTAGGTCAGAAATCTGTGACCCTGGGAAGAGCCAGTGAGCATGTTGAGAGGTAGCTGTTAGGAGACATGAATGAATTCTGGTTGCAATGTGAAGGCAAATCTGGGAATTAGCTCCTGGCTTAGGTACAATCGAGGCAGGAAGTAAGGGAGTCAAAGATTTTTCCTGGGTTGGGGGTCTGCTTTAGTTGTTTCTTTATTCTCCAGGATAATTATCAGAACCCAGGTGTCGTGTGCTGGGATGCAAAAGAGAGCAAGACTGGTAGAATCAGTTTAACTCATGTGGCTTCAAGCTTGAGATGCCCATCAGACATGCAGCTTGAGAACCTGTGGTTCTTACATTCAGAGAAATATAGGATCACAGAGATAAATATTGGAAAGCTGCTCTTAAAAGCTAAGCAGTTGCAACAGACTGTCAGGAGCAAGAGATGACAGAAGTTAAAGAACTGACCCCAGCTCCAGCAGTTAGGGAATGGAAAGATGGTGGTTACATTGCTTTCATGGTCTCGGGAGCTGCGAAAATATTCCCAGTGATACTCAGGGAGTTTAGGACAGAAATACTCTTCCTTACACCTTCTCTCTCCACTTCCACCTTTTGACTCTTTCCTTTCTTTAGAAACAAGATCTCACTATATAGCCCAGGCTGGTCTTGAATTTTCTATGTAGCTCAGGTTGGCCTTTCTCTTATGATCCTCTGATGTTTCCTCCCAAATGCTAGGATTACAGTTGTGTATCCCTACTCCTGATTGAGAAAATGACTTAAAAAGGTTGAAGATGTTTAGTTAAATGGTTAAATGCTGCTAAGGCAAAATTTATATTAAGACCAAAATCTGGATGTTGTTAGATTTAGTAATGATGCACATCACTGGAGAACTCTGTGAGCAAGTTTCTATTGGGTGGTGAGTCTGAAAGCTTGAATTAAGTAGGTTTAAAGAACATGGAAAACAGTGCATACACAGAATTTCTTGTAAAGTAGCAACAGAGAAATGCAGTAGCTGTGACTCCATGAAGGATCAAGAGAGTCTTTGTGTTTAATTAAGCAATATTGCAGAAGGTT
Organism: Montemys delectorum; assembly: GCA_019843815.1. Classification (NCBI taxonomy): domain Eukaryota; kingdom Metazoa; phylum Chordata; class Mammalia; order Rodentia; family Muridae; genus Montemys; species Montemys delectorum. Next base: position 43,594 of record JADRCD010217793.1, on the reverse strand, counting down.
TGAATGCTGGTAGGAAAGATCCAATGAAATGGGGAGAGAATCGTGATATGACAGAAGAAGGGATAATTGTAGAAAAAAGCGGGAAACCAGATGAAAAAGTGCTTGAGAGACATTGGATCACTTGGTCTTTGATCTAAGCAGTAGCATTTTTGTTTTGCATATAGAGAAAGGATGATGCCTTTAAACATCTGGCAAAGGGAAAAGGTCAGGAAGCCATTGCAAAGGTTCTTTGTCAATGGAAAGTTTTTATGAGAATGGAAGCTTTGACTGGGTCATTTGTATTGAATGAAATGGTTAGGTCACCCATAGGTGACAGAGATTCTGCACATGAAGCACATGAAGCACATGAAGCACAGATATTTCTGAGAGAAGGCAACAGATTCTTCATTCTCATGCATTTATTTGAATATGCATTTTTTCCTGCTGTGTATGTATAGAGGCCACAAGTGGATATTGGACAATTTCCTAAGTCACTCTCCATTGTAAGTCCTTATTTATTTTGAGATAGAGTCTCTTAATAAACCTTAATGATTTGGCTAAACTGGCTGGCCAATGAATGCCAGGCATTATCCTGCCTCTATCTCATAAACACTACAATTCCAGGTAAACCCCACCATTCTTGATTTCCTTTCCAATGTGCTGAGGATATAAACTCTATCCCTTAGACCCATACAACAATCATTTCACTAAGCATCTCCCCAACACCTCAAAGCATAGCTTTATGTGTGTAATTAAACTAGCAGCAAATGCTAAAGCAAATTTTCTGTTGGAAAGGAATTGTCGTTGTGTAAATAGGGATGCGATGTTGTCATCTTTAAGGCTATTACACTCTAGTAATGGAAGACGGTGGATAGATAGATGAATACATATTAAGACATTTTCTGATGCCACATCATACAATGAAAAGAAAGAAAGCACACGGATCTGGCAGAGATATTGAGCCCATTCTTCTGAGATAAGAATGTGTTAGGTGGGGGCTTAAGAGATGGCTCAGCTGTTAACAGTACTGACTGCTCTTCCTGAGGTCCTGAATTCAATTCCCAGCAATCACATGGTAGTTCACAACCATCAGTCCTGCGATCTGATGTCCTCTTCTGGTGTGTATGATAGCTACAGTGTACTCATATAAATAAAATAATTAAATATTTTTTAAAAAATGTGATAGGTATGGGGGCTGGTATATATCTCCTTGTACAAAGCTCAGGTCCAAGTGGATCAAGGACCTCCATATAAAATCAGATACACTGAACCTAATAGAAGAGAAAGTGGGGAAGAGCCTTGTATAGGTGGGCACAGAAGAAAACTTCTTGAACAGAACGTCAATGGCTTATGCTTTAAGAGCAGCTGTCGACAAATGTGACCTCCTAAAATTGAAAGCTTCTGTAAAGCAAGGGACACTGTCAATAGGACAAAACAACAACCCACAGATTGGGAAAAGATATTTACCAACTCTACATCTGATAGAGGGCTAATATCCAAAATATACAAAGAACTCAAGAAGGCAGACTCCAGAGAACCAAATAACCCTATTAAAAAGTGGAGTACAGAGCTAAATAGAGAATTCTCAACTGAGGAATCTCAAAGGGCTGAGAAGCCCTTAAAGAAATGTTCAACATCCCTAGTCATCAGGGAAATGCAAAATCAAAATGATCCTGAAATTCTACCTCACACCAATCAGAATGACTAATATCAAAAATGCAGGTGACAGCAGATGTTGGTGAGAATGTGGAGAAGCATGGAATATGACACAGCTATGTCACCCTCACAGTTGTGTGAGACAGGGGAAGCAAGACAGAGGAGAGTCCTGCTTCACAACTGGAGAAATGTGGATCAGAGACCTGGCACACCACATTGTACAAGAAAGATGCAGATACAGGTTTTCTGATATGTTTTGCTTGTTGCTTTCTTTATATCAGTAAAATGGGCATGGGATAAATCGATCATACTTAGTATTACATTCAAAAATTGTCCCATTCACTCAAAACAAAGCACTGGTGATAAATATACAGATGAATGTCTCAGATTGCAATAGAATCTAGGATGATTACATTTGTACTTTAAAAAAAATATAAATATATAAATATAAGTGCATTAGCTTATGATTCTATAAACTATTGTAGGAGAATATAAAACTGCAATTGATCATCTTTGGTTAACACCATGTAGCCACTTGAGAAATTGGTTTTTAACCCTAAATTTCAAAGGACTTCATTTCACTACCACCACTCTGTATTTTGTAACTTAAATGTTAGTATTTGATGATGGAAATCAATTTGTAAAATGATTTTTAAAAAAAAATAGCACAAAGAGATTTTTGTAAATAGAGAAAATATTTTAATCTAATACTCTGTAAAACTTTCTCTTTAGAAACATGAGACCGTTTGGGGAATATAAATATACCGTTTGAGGTTGCTGGCTAAGCAACCTTAAAGCCATAGATGGATTCCTTGTTAACTAAATGCTAAAGCATTGGATAAAAAAAATATGATTTCTTTAACATCCTCTTTCCTCCTTAAACTCGACAACCCTGGATCTCAAAGCCATTTTGTCTTTTAAGTGTCTAAAAAATTTTGAGTCACTGCTCTTTTGTGGTCTAACTAGATGCAATAGATTTTTGAAGTTTATTCTCCAAACTTTCTCACAGTGGACAAATGAAAGGAAATGTTAACAGCTAACGTGAAAAATGTAACGTTTCTAAAAAGGAGATTGTACAGTAGCCTGGGCTACTCTGTTCATTCCAGTTTTGTAGATATAAGCTCCAGATTTCTAAATGCTTTGACAGATGTTTAAAATGTACTGTTTATGATGACAATGGAGAGAAATGAACCCATGCTTGAACACAAGGCAAACACCAAATGGCTTAATATATTGATTTTTATTTTGAGATCTTTCACTTTGTGTAATCTTTTGCATAAACTTTGGGGGAAGTCAGATATCACAAGGAGTGTCTAAAATCTCTGTCTGAAAGTCTTTGTTCTTTAACTGTCAGACAATATAAAAAATCAGCTGTGGCCTTTTCAGCACTATCCAATTTCAAATGGCCTTTTATTCGCTTCTTTTATGACCAGTTGCTTGACAGCATATAGATATAGTTACTCTGAGAGATTGTTCCTATACTGTTGCTGTCTGTGTAGTTTTGTGGAATGTACTGTTATGCAGTATCTCCCACTTACAGATCTGAAGGAATTTTATTAAAGTTTATTTTTATTTCTTATAACTGAAACATCTTGTTCCCCAAACACTATTTTGAAGTATATTTTGTAACCAGTGTTAGGCATAATTAGATGTATGATGTATATTTGGTTGGGTTTGGTTGTTTATTTTGTTTGTTTTTGTTGCTTTTTTGTTTTGTTTTTTAAATAAAGATTTGGCATCTGTTAGATATCAGACCTGTCACATACAAATTTAAAAATCTGATTTTATGTCATGTTGAGCACCTGAGAGTAAACTGAAGTTGTTATAAATAACCTAAAAGTTTCAAATATAGTCATTTTGCATTATTTAATGCAAAATATATACTTTCTAAGGACATATTCATTTCATCAGAGGTCATAGCCTTTAATCATTTCGTTGGCTCATACATCTATTAAGTTAATTTAAGCAGTGGTGGAGACACAGATACAAACATTTCAGTTGTTTATTTACACTTACACATTTATAGTTGATTTTCTCTATATGTATAGGTAAAAACATATTTTTATAGGATGATGGCATTATGTACCCCATGTTTGGAGTGCACTGGGTATCTAGGAGACAAAGTTTCATGGTATTTGGCTTATTATGTAGTATCAATTACTGTAAGAGAGAGTAGATTAGTGATACAATTGCTTAGGAATTGGAGGAAACTGTAGGTTTAAACACAAACCAAAATTTATGTAAATGATCAAATTTAGAAGAAGCAAATATGTTAAAGCCAAATGTCTAGACTGTTAACTAGGTGGACAGTGACATTGAAGAAGGTTCCAGATAAACACAGTTGTATGTTTAAAATAAAAACAGTGGGCATGAGAGTCCCATGCAATTCTAAGGGATTATTTTTTTCCTTGTAAGAAAAACAGCACCCCGTGTCCAGATTTGTACAAAGAAAAACTAGTTCAGGGCTCAGACCTAGAGCTGAGACATTTCAGAAGGAACTGCCGCCTGCACTCATGAGCGGTGACAGATCTCTGTGAAATATAATCCTGATTAAAAATGCATGTGTGAAACCTCTTCGAAGAGAGGCCTGTGTCCACCAGCGTTTTCTCAAGCTCCTGTGTGTGAGCAGGAAGGCTAATGTAGCCAGTCTTGTACTGTTCACCCCATCATTTGCTGGCTGGCTGACTTGTCTGAAATGATCTGTTTCTATCGTGATGCATTTGAGCTGTCTAGTTTTAAGCCACAGATACAAATGAAATTTTAAAGTCCAGACACTCGATGTGCATGTGTCTGAGCATATGCCTTTGCATGTGAGCACATACACAAATGTACACACAGTCTTTTTATAAGTATGTCTAGGCCACTCCTAAGCACTAAATGACAGAAATTTGTGATTTAGACAGACATCAATGTGGATAATATTTAGGCTTTTCTGTTGCTAAATCATGTGAGATTAATAAAAAAAGAAAGAAGCATGCATATAACTACTCTATGAAGAGTAGCATCTCTGTTGTTGGAAATCTATCATTTCACCGTGTCAAAATAGTAATCAGCTATTCAACAAGCATAGAAGAGTGTTTATAAACCAGTTCCACTCATTTGGGACCAGGTCTGAGGGGACTCAGTTCTTCCATAAGAGCAGGGAGATAAAACTGGCCTTTTAAAAACAAAACAAAACAACCCAACTAATTGCATCATAATTGTCATATGTTCCAATTGTTACAACTGTTTGGGGGTTCCATCTACCATTCAAGGCCCAGAATGCCTAATCACAATGAAGATCTATGTTGGCACCTCAAAGATAGTTGCTTTAATATTTACAACCCCTCTCTAAAATGTAAGGAAGTGAAGACTTGGGAAGTAATTACTACAGTAATCCAGTGGAATGATAGTGTTATTATTTGTCTGTAATTACACAATCTTCTTAGATAGTTGTATAGGTTTTATACACTTACACAAATGCACAAACATGTATTTACATGAGAAAATATGTAGGGCATGATTAACTGAGCTCCGTCTAAGAGGTCTGTGCTTTAATAATCAATTTGGCTTGATAGGTGCTTTTAACTATTGGTTTTCAATGACTATATTTTTACAAAAACATATTACATTTCTTTTACTAGATCACTCTCTCCTCCTCCTCTCTCTTCCTCTTTCTCTTTCTCTCCATTTCTCCCACTCTTTGCCTTTCTATCTATTGCCATTATGTTTCATGGCAAGAATAATATTACTTTGTACCATCTAGAAAAATATGACAACCTTTAGTTTTCTGAAGAATTCCTTACTAAGAACATCTTAATATTGTTTTCTGCAAACACGTGACTTTCTGGATGGGCACACTGTGAGTGTATGTAGTCCTGTGGGCCTCTAATGGCTCCTGTTTCTCCTTGTCTCCTTCATGCCTCCTCAGACCAGCACACTGCTCATATCTACATCTGCAGTTCTTCCCAGGAAGGACTGACAACTGACTTAAAATAAAACATGGTTCACTTGAGAACATGACACTGTTTTCCTTAATCATGACAGTATTCAAGATTTTAATAATTTGTATTCTTATGAGGCAAAGGAAGAGGAACGAATTTTTAAGGCCTGGCAACTATTATAAAAACATTTGGTCCATTTTAAGTTGGTTCTTCTCTTTTGCTTTGTCCGTGAAGACAGGGTGAACACAGAGAGAGATTACAATCACGTTTGGAATTGGGATACTAAAAGGCATATAGCTGGAGAGGATGAGAAACATTGCTTGCTCTAATCTAAATTTGAGACTTAAACTTTTTTGCTTTATGTTTTATGACTCCCCCTAGTATCTGTTTGCATTTAGAAAGAAAATAAAACACCTATTCCTGCTTGCTATAGAATTAGTCCTATACAGTGATTTCTTTAAAATGCATGCCTAAAGTGAAATATTTATTATTTATTATGTTTTTCCTAACAGCATGATTATTTCTGAGGATGGTAATATATGTAGTTTAATCACAATCTATTGAACATGAAAGGGTAGATGTGATTCTACAACAAAGTACGCTGCAGGTACAAGCCAATGCATAACAATTATCATAACTGAGATCAACACCAACCACAGAAATATTTCTAAAACCTTTAAGACCTTGAATATTTCCCCTAATCTCCTGCTGTCTTTTAACAAGGGAAACTATTTTTTATTATTATTATAAAACCGTCAATAGCCTTTCTTTGGATTTCTTAAGGGTCCTAGTTAATGAGAATATCTGCCTTTTGTGTTTTGACAATACACACAGCTTTCTAATTTTTTTTTTCTGAAATGGGCACACATAAAAACACCCACAGCAAAATTGGCCAAAGCAAAGCTGATGATTGCTTTCTTCTAAAAAAGGAAAAAAGAAAGAAAGAAAAAAGAGAGAAAAGAAACGAAAAACTGCGATCCTCCATGCCCAAGGCTGACTCCACACAAGGAAAGCGTGTGTGCCTTCACTTGATGTCTTCTTATTAATGGATGCATGGATATGAGTGTACAGAAGTCTAATACAAGCCCATCCTTCTGTATATTTTACTTTGTTTGCAATTAATTCTCCTGCTATATTACATCTACGTTAATATATTTTTTCATACAAATTCTAGGGAGAGTACTGCTTCTAATTTATCTCCCATCTTGCAGTTAATTTAAGTGGGGGTTTAATTCCAGTGATCTCCATTCTTAGTAACAAATACACACAGTGAGTGTTCTGAGATTTATTCATGAACCAGAATTCAGAAATAGAGCCTTATTACTTCCTTTCAGTTAAAATTAATTACAAATTCTTAACTTAAAGATTCATAATGAGGGTGATGGTCTCAGATTGCTATTTAGTTCATTCGTGTTATTTTTAAAACATTAAGTTATTGATATTAATATCAATATTTTAAACAATCTATCTAGAATAAAATTGTTCTTTAATATTTATAGTCTAAAATTGCTCTATGTGTCCAAATGTGAAAATTCAAATTTCTTATTGATGTAGGAAAATAAAAGTTATATATTATATTTTGATAAAATATTTTATGATATTAATTATAACCATTATAATATTTATGCTACACATCAACAGAGTAGCTCTTAGTTACAATTTCAAAATAAAAGTTGAGATAAAAGTCATTGAACAGATTCACTGACAAGAATTTTTATAGAATGTTATTGAATGTGAGATATTTGTTAATCACAAATCTCTTCCCCTGTGAAAAAGATCATCTGCAGGATTATGAGAGAGGGGGCTGAGAGTTGTTGAAAACACAACTATCAAAAAATTTTAAGAATAAAGCAAGTGTGTTTAGGAAACAAGAAGTCAGAGGTTTAGGTCAAGTCTAGATCAACAGAAGCAACAAACTTCCCAATCATGAGCCATTAGAGACATTAGAAGAGGAAGGGAACAGAAAAGCCTCCAGGAGTTGGAAAGCTTTTGTGCTGTTAGTGCTTATAACCACGCAAGTGCTTCGACTTAAAGCACAATAAAGCCTGTTAATAATAATACAGCGATCATTTTTATTGGAGACTCCTTTGGCATTTGTACCTGGGCCGAAAAGGCGTAGTCCTTCCCAGCGATGGCTTTTAGATAATCTGTGACTCTGTGTGTTTCTGAGGAAGAGTCTGTGATTTCCTTTTGCTCATTCCTCCCTACAGGATCGGGTGAGCCTTCAGAAAACAGTGTGCAAAACCATTCATATAAGAATGCAAATTCTGAGCCTCACTCCTGACCAGCCTTGCTGCTGAACTCTCCAAGCAAAGAAGGTGTGGGCCTTGAAAGGTGCCTAGTGGCCGTTGTTAGAACAAGGAACTTAAGAGTCCCGAGCAATATGTTTCTTAGCATTATCACACAGGTATACAGATGGTAACCCCATCCCTGGCCTGGAGCCCTCAGTTAAATCATCAGTTTGTTAACTGCTGTTTGCAAGGTAAACCCTCCCGCTGGAATGAACTTCTTTAAAGCAAAATGAAATAAAATAAAGGTAAGTAAAAGTAAATAGATTTTCCTATTGAAAGTTATTACTTCAGGAATGAAGAAGATGGATATTGATCGGCACCTTGCTTTGCCATTACTGGCAGGCCCACGTAGGTGGCTAAGACACTTTATCCTAAGCAAACAGCCATTTTCTCTTCTGACATGGGATTCCAGTGAGAATTGAAAAAAGTAAAAGGTTTGTAAAAACATTTTTCTGTCCTTCTTACAGGGACAATTTATGTTGAAGTAATATTTTCTGAGATACTCACACCTGTTATTGATTTATTTCTTCTTTCTCGTGAACAATCTGTTTTATAATGCCATCACCCTTGTATACTGCTCCTAGGCACTCATTTAGAAATAATTTTCATTGCAACAATGTCCCAAGAGGATCCAAATATTGAAAGCATATGAAGAAAATAGTAAGCATGTGTCTACCTCTGCTTTCTTTGGGACATAGTGACAGTTACAATGTTTGTTTTTAGCACTAATAAAGGCACCTCATGATGAGCTATTGTCAAAACACAGAGAATGGAATTCTAAACACAGGAAGCTCCCAGAGTTCATGGTCAAATAACCCTCCAAAATGACCTTCCAAAACCAGGGCCTGGAAACCAGAAGAGTATGCATGATGCAAATCGCACCAACATGGGCTTATTATTATCAAAGGGAGGTTATCAGTGCTTATAAGAAATGGAAGCTCTTTATAAAATCAGTGAGCCCCTTTGAGATGTGTACTACACATTCAGTCACCAGTACATGCATAAGCATCCACTTTCTTGTGGGTCCACCTACACAGCACACAGTTATTTCTTCTTTAAGAAAAAAATCAGTGTTGATGTGATTTTTCTACAGTTCATTCATGGTTTATGGGTAAGGACTAATGTTTGACCTTCCCTCTCCTTGTTGACTTCATCCAATTACTTTAGAATAATTTTCCTGCTTTACTTTTTAATCACATTCTTTGACATTTTAAAGAATAATATTTGACAGCTATGAACATCTGCAAAAGTTATTGTTATCATAACTTGAGCTCAATGGAACTGATGGTCTGCAGATCATATTGCACTGCAGAGGAGCACACTAAACATAAAAGTTGCATTGGATGAATTTTTTTTTTTTTTTTTTTTAGTAGGAAAAATCGCTTAATTTGCTTTTAGCACAGGCATATTTGTTTTTTTATTAAAAAAATGAAAAAAGACTCCAGAAGGTGGCAAACACATTTTCATTTCACACAAGAGCTAACCTCAAAACAGTCATTTTTTTTAATTTTGAAATTTTGTATATTATTGCTAGTTTTCTTTTTCCACATACGTATATATTTTTCTTAAATGCTTAAACAAAAAAAATCTTTGAACACATTCTTACAGACCAGATCTCCATAGATCCTAGGTTTGTAAGTAATTTTTGCTGTAAGTATCTCATTTTAGTATCCTGATTTCTTATTCAGTGTACACCCAGGGAAACTAGCGTATCTCACTCTCCTTGAGAAAAGCAATAAAGAGAGAAAATGCAGTTAGTCATTTATGTGCACATAACAATAGAAATCGCAAAGATTAAGGGGAATCATTTTGGGGAGCCCCACAATTTTGCAACCAAAAGCACTTAAATAATTACCTTTTTAAACAACGTTTGTTGACTATGCAGAAGGATAAAAGGTAATCTTACTTGTTTTAAATGGCATAAAGCAACCAAATGCCATTAACAGAGTGTTACATTTCTTATTTCACTAAGATTGTTGAAGCTTACCAGAAAGAGATAAAAAATGTATAAATTCAGGCACACTGGCTAGTAATATCCCAAACCATTGTCAGTGGGCTCCTACTTTTTCCAGCCAAAATATGTGGAAGCATGCATGGATTGTACTAGATTAGTGAGAGGGGCTTCTGCCCGTGGCATTAGCCAGGTTTCTTAGCAACAAGAGCATACCAGATTCTAGTAGTGCTCTGTGCTGGTGCATGTAATATCCTGGACATAATCTGTCTTTTAATTTTCTTTGGATTGTAGTGATATTACAGATACATGTGTTCAGTTATAGATCTTTATTTAATAAGAAGAATGCCTTAACTGAAGATTTGTACTATGCCAGGAGTGGGCAACTCACAATAATGTTGCTGGCGTTTCAGCCCAGGTTCTGCCTTGTCTCACATTGCAGATTGACAGGAAAACTTACTCCCTTCATTAAGATGTGCCTCATAGTTCATATCTCTATGCTGTGGAGATGGGGATGCTGCTGGAATTCATAATACCGAGAACGTTATTTAATGTCAGATAGAATGCAAATTGCTCGTACAATTGAAATGTCATCTAAAACATGCCACCGTATGCAACACCACTTTATTATAAGTCACTGAGAGCAATATCTTAAATTTGGAATTGCACTAATCCTTCATCTGCTTTGTTTACCTTTCATCTATAATAGAGATGTCGAATTTCCTCCAAACTGGATTTGCATGTTTTAACTGTTTGCTCGCACAGCTGAGGATGTGTGGGAAGACCATATAGGGGTACTGCCTTTGATTTTCTTGTCTTCTTGTTGTTTGTTTAATGCAAATTAACAGCAAAAGATAGCTTCCAAATATGAGACAAAATGCCATGTCAACCCTTTTGGGGAAATAAGCTAAAGCTTATGGAAGAACATTTGATTATTTAAAGGGCAAACTATAATACAAATAGGATGATGGTTTATTGGTAATTGATTTTCTTGGTAATTTAGTTTCATGGGATATTTTTCTCACATTTAATTGGAACAATAAGGATTTCATAAGACTCATTTTGATCACAATGAAACTACATATAAGCTTTTAACGCTTTTTCCCTGTTTGCTTGGTGAAAATGTCCAGAACAATTGCTTTCCCAGACAAAGCTATCCTGATGTTAAAATATATACAGGGATTCCTCAGCTTGGTTTCGATATTTTCATCCGTGATGATGGCTTGTCCCTCACAGATCAGCTTTAAGTATGGAGGCAGACCCAGGACACCTCCCTAATCTCTATACTACAGGGATTTCCATACAGAATTCATTACAGAGGGGAGTTGTACAAAGACAACATTGGAGGAAAGAGGAGAACTTGAACCTTTACTCCTTCCTTCAGTTACTTCACTCAGTGTCCCCAACCCTATGGATCAGCCTCTGAAACCCACCTCAGCTCTCAAGAACACTAGGTAGTTTTGGGTGGGTTTCATGGAGATGGTGTTTTGCTTGTTTGAGTTTACAAAGTATATTTATTATTAATAGAACACTCTAAACCTCAACATCAACTAGTAGAGTTATGAACTCCACCTCATGAGATTAGAACATATTGAAGCATCTTTTTTTTTTTTTCTTTTTAAGATAGAGTTTCTCTATGTACCCCTGACTGTACTGGATCTCTCTCTGTAGACCAAACTAGCCTCTAACTCATGGGTCTTCTCTCCTCTGTCTCCTGAGTTTTAGGTTTAAAGAGGTGCACCTCCATGCCCAGACGATGCAAATTTTTTACCAGAATGTAAGAATCCCCAAAGTTCAATTCTCTTTTTTTTTGGGGGGGGGGTTGGGTTATATATTTCTATTATTTCTATTTCTATAATTTTTAAAAATTCTATTTGTGAAGATATGCCTGAATCTTTAAAAATGGCCTAATGTAGTTACTTTAAAATAACAATTATCTTAATTCTTGAACATTTATTATGGTTTTTAAGAGCTTACAGAATTCCCTCAAATAGTTTCTTAAAGGGACATTTGAAAACTTCACGTCTTAGAATAACTTAGTGTAGTTATGGAGTTCGGAATTCTTGTTCTTTAGCCTAGATTCACTGTAGAAAGTTTGCTAAAGGTCTGGAAGAAAACCTTTTCCTTCTGCTGCAGTAGAGTTTAGATACTACAAACTTGAAGCAGTAAATAGCATCTAATACATAGCTTAATTTTCATCATAAGGGTTTGTTTTAGTAATGCTATATATTATATCCTATTCAAACCCATATTATATATTATAGTCACAAAATGGCACTTGTGTTTGCCATATTATACTTATGTACATGTGCATGCATATATATATATATATATATATTCTATGATTTTTATGAAAATAACTTTAGAGACATTGCACTTAGGAACATCTATGAAATCAAGTCAAAATAATATAGTTTGACATGAGGGGGCATTTCACCTAGGTCGTTTTGGTAAGAATATTGAAGGGAAGTTTCACAACATCTTTTAAAATACGCACTTATTATTTTAAGTTATGTACATGTACACCAGATAGATGCAGTCGTCCAGGGAGGACACTGGTTTTTCTGGAACTGGAGTTACACCTGGTTGTGAAGTACCTGCTGGGAACCAAATCTAGGTCTTCTGCACAGTGTCTTCACGCCTCACAATATATTTTAAGTCATGTGACAGGGCCTGGCGAGATGCTCAGTGGTAAAGAGCACTTGTTGTTTGTGCAGAGAATCCAGGTTCTGTTCTAAGCGCCCACATCAGGCATCTCACTACTGTGTGTAACTTTAGTACCAGGGGAACTAATACCCTCTCCTGGCCTCTGGGACAACCACACTTGTGTGTTATTTGTATGCAAGGTTTCAGTGGCTTTTACTGGGTACGGGACATGTGCTCTGACTCCTAGTCAGTCCTGTGTATGTGTCACTAGGAAGTAGGTTCATTTTAAAAAAAAATAGGTGATGGATGAGTGGTTAAAGTACACTTTGTTTAAGACAACAAGCCAATTTAGTCAACATCCAATACAATTTCACACTCTTCTTGCCTAATTAAATGAGAGCATATGAGAGTAAAGAAAGATGCTTGGTTTTATCAATAAAACTGGCAGAAAGGAAAAGAGAAAATATAATTTTTTGTGAGAAAAATTAAGACCCTATGACTCCCTTGAGGATGGATTTGCAGCCTTTATTCAAATTGCTGACTTACGCAATACAGAATATGGATCTTTATGTTTTTGTGTGTCACAGTGAGTTGAGCTTGTGATCTTAAAAATCAGGTGGGCTCGTCCTTTTGTTGTTTCTTTCTAACTGATGCCTCTCCTAGACAGAGCTTACCTCAGAGATGGAGTACCATGAGCTGTGAACTGTGAGATAAGAGATTCTTGGCATCCTGGGGATGATCCCAAGGAAAGTGGCAGCAGTTTAACTTAAATATATTTTATTTCTGAGATTTTAATTACACAATTACTCTCCTTTCTTTCCTCCCTCCAAAGCTGTGTGTGTGTGTGTGTGTGTGTGTGTGTGTGTGTGTGTGTGTTGTTCCTAAATACAATTTGATTAGTTTGTGTGTTACTGGTATGTATGCCTTTTTCAGGGCTAATCATTTGATAATCGATAATCAATTGTTTTCCCACTCTTAATATTTCTTAGTTATCTGTACTTCATCTTCCAGGGTTGAAACCTCCTGAATTATGCCTCCCACATTTCACATTAGTATGCCTATTGTTGTTGTCCTTGTTCAGCTCATGGTTAGCAAGTCTTATTGGTAAGGCTTTCTGGGTATAACTTCTGAGAATCCTAGGAGACACAATCTCACAGCAAACTCCCAGTTCTGGCTCTTACAGTCTGCTCCAACTTGTACAAAGATCCCCGAGCCTTAGGCCTATAGCTTGTGTTATAGATATATCAATTGGGACTGGGTTCCACAACTTACATTTCAATTTATTGTGTTTTTTTTTCTTTTTGTTTTTTTTTTTTTTTTCTTTTTTTTTTTTTTTGTAATGGTCTTTGTTGCAAAGAGGACATTTCCAAGGAATTACAAGAAAAAAACGAGAGTGACAGTTACGCTTATCTGTGGCATAAGGACAAATATTTAGAATGCAGTTAGGGACTATGCTGGTTTGGGTAAAGTGGTGGCTGTGAGTTCCTCTCCAAGGTCCATAACTTCACTAGCCCAATTTTAAGGTTAGATGAGCCGAGGAAGAGAGATTGGAGAATTTGAAGAGTGAAGAACACATCCAACCGGGATGCTTATTCTCCATTCAGTCCTGGGTGAAGTCAGAATTAAAAGTAAACAAGTATCACATGTTTTCCCCCCATGTATGGAATCTAGATTTTAAAACAGAAAAACAAAACAAAACATGGAAGTAGAACGAATAGTGGGTGGGAGGGGAGAGAGCAGTTTTAGGGGGAAAGAGACAGTAAAGAGTGGCAGGGAATAAATAGGATCAGAGTACAGTGTTCATGGATATTAAAATACTACAAGGAAACACACTCTTTTGTACAATTACTATATGCTAATAAATTTGGAAGATTAAACCTATCTGTATGCATCTGGATCCACACTGCTGTGGTTTTATCTTTTAAAATGAACTCTAGTATTTTACTTTCTTACAGAAATTGGTTGGTCCTGGGGCACTATTGCTCTGCATAGCGCCAGGCACAGAGGGCAGTCTTCTGACAGCAGCGTTACCTTTTTGGTTACTCTCCAATAAGGATAGGACAAGAAATCTGATGTAACAGATAGGGGCCAGTAAGAAAGCACCACCTGATTGAAAGTGTTCATATGCATTTGGATAATGTCACTGTCATCTTAATTTTTCCTGTCGATTGTGAACATTGTTTCCACAAGGTAGCAGGCTGGAGCACAGGGATCTATGACACAGCATGACAAGGGGCATGCATATCATTTCAGAGGTAGCTGATGCTGGAGAGAGCTTCTTTCATGTGTGTTTAGCATTCTGCAGAGTAGTGTGGTCCTTTCTAGCTTACAATTCTTTTCATGTGTAAAAGGAGAAGAGAATAATTATAAAATTAGCAATAATCAGGCACTTGAGAATTCACTTTAGTTCTATTACTGGACAACCGAGAAGATAATATTGATTATCGAAAATTGCTGAAGGATGCTGCGTGCCTTCTGTGTTCCAGGGACATTGACACAATTTGACTTGACGTATAGCTTCCAATTTCTTTCACAACCCATAGAGGAAGGGATTTATCTCATCTTAAAGATGAGAAAACAAGGATAAATAGCTTTAATAATATAGCCCATAACAATAATAATGAAGTCATTTCCCCCAAATAAGTATTAGAGATAAATTCCTTATAAACAAAATGAGATTAATTATAGTAACTACCAATTTAAGTTAGGAAAGGCTTAAATTTATTAGTATCTATTATGTTTTTAGAAGTACAAGTCTCCCTCGTACTAAAACCAGAGGAGGCTCAAATTCCTTCTATAAAATGGTATGATATTTGCATGTAACCTATTCAAAGGAATCTCCCACAATAATACCATGTAGTCATTATCTAAAGGATTGCCAAAGTGTATATGTAGATATACTAGCGGATAAATCAGAAAGATAGTTCATACATGGTAAATACAGATGTAATCAATATAGGACTAATTACCTAGTAGGGAAATTGAGGGTGGAAAATATCCAAATAGCCAGAGATGTAAAACACGGAAATGCTGGGAGGCAGGTGCATATGTACATATATGCAAATGGATTATGGTTTGGCATGTGGCAAATTTAAGAATTAGGTTTTTTGGAGCATTATGGAATCTTCTTTGGATATACTTTCAGTCTACGATTTCTTGCATGCTAAGATGCAGAATCATCAGACAGGGAGAGTCAACTATATATAACTAGGCATATCACTAGCTATGAACTTTCTATTGGTAAAAACACGATATACACTAAAAAAAATAAAAAAAATAAAAAGTAAGCCTGTGTCAACCAAAAGAGGTAGATTCTGTCCTTGCTCTCATTTCCATAGGGAATGAAAAAGAGGCCCTAAAAGATCAAGTTTCTTCTTCAAGTCACAAATATACTATAGATAGAACCAAGCATCAAAATTACACAGTCACGTTTCAGAATATGTGATCTTTCTCACTCACTGAGCCAGGATAAAAGGCGAATGAAGACTTTAGTCTTTGTCTCCTACATCCAAGCTGCCATGATCTGTGTGCCCACAGCACACTCCTTCTAACAGCAAGAAATTGTAATTAAACCACATGAAGTAAGAACAGAAATATTGATACAAACAAGTACTTTGAGCTGCTTATCCCTTTGTTATTTTAACCTTTTCGTTAACTGTACTTGAGTATCTGTGTAGATTAGTAAATTAAGTAGACTACAGAAAATTACACTACTAACATCTTTTTTTCTGTCTGTGGTTCTATTGCCTAACCAGGAAGTAATCTAAAAGAAAGCAATTGTCTGTGAAAATATACAGAATTGAGTAAGTTAACATACCTCTATTAGCAGTGGGCAGTAATGAATATTTGGTCAGCTTGAAAATTATTTCAATCTGTGCAGAACCACAGAGTTTCTACATGACAATCTTTATTTTAATCTGAAATTGCTTTTTCATTTATAAGTACTAATCTATTCTGTTGTTTTGAATATTTACTAATGATGTAAGACAACAGCTGGAGACTAGAAGGTTTCTTTCTTTTAATCTTACTATATATATTATTATTATGTGGTAAAAGTATGCTATCACTTTTATGATGCCATCTCAAACTTGAATAAACTTAGACAATATTAAAAAAATCTCGGGTAATTTAAAAAAAAGAAAGAATGTCGATATTAAAAAGAATGTCTGTAATGATAGTTCTTTTGTGTTGTTGTTGTTGTTGTTGTTGTTGTTTTGTCGAAGTCTGAAGTGAATTGAATAGTAATTAAGGTCATATCCTAATCACTTGTCTTTTCCTGTTTATTAGCCTTGGGAAGAAACATTTGTCAGTGTCATTTTTAATTCATATGAACAATTATTCCCTTTCCATTCCATCCGAGGCCTCAAACTATGAATGGAGAAGGCAAGTTTAGATCACAGATTGTCTTCTGAAGGCATTTCTACATGGGAACATTGAATGATCCTACTAAAAGTCCAGTGTTCAGGGCCTTCTGAAACCTTCTTCCCTGGAAGAAACTTGTACCCCTAGGCAGCTGATCCCAGGACCTGTTATCACCAGCCAGTGGATAAGCTGTCTAGACCAGCCCATTTGAAAAGAAAATAACAGAAAACAAAATACTCACCAGCTAGCCTCAACTGCTCATCCCTGGAGGGTATTCTATGGAAAGTTGGGAAAAATTATGTAAAATATCTCTCATATGTTAGGCAGGAACAGCTACTTACTGCCTCTAAACAGAAAGATATAAACAAGGAATAGTTTTGTAAAAAACAAAACAAAACAAAACAAACAAAACAAAACAAAACAAAAAAAACAAAAAAACAACTGAAAATCAAAAAGATCAGTGGCATAAGATCAACTTCCCAAATCTTACTTAGCCAGAGCTAGACCCTCAAGTGCAGCTTCCATAATTGTCATAAGGTCCGGCCGGGTACAGCCAGTTGTTTCTGGGAGTCACAGGGAAGAACTGGAACGATTTCTCTCTCTTATTCTTGAGACTCCTTCTGAGTTACAAACCACCCAAGGCGTCTAAGCCCTAAAGCCTTGGACTCTCTTATCCAAGATCTACACTCCTGCTTTTCATTCTCAGTGTGAGGAGGCTGTTTACCAGTGTCACTGGCAGAAGGTCAGTAGTCCTAGTAGAACCAACACAAGGAAAGTACCCCAATCAGGATTGGTCCAGTTTCCACTCGCTATGAAGATCAAGCATTGCTTGTATAAGTTCAATCTGTTGACTTCTTACTGAAAGTATTGCTGAAATTTGTCAGTGGACTGAGGATGAGACTCAGGCCCGTGTTATTTTTAATTTTAACTCTTGCAAGTTGAGAGTTTGTGAGTATTTAGTGTGTGTTACTAGTATTTTGTAATTTGTAGCATATTAGGATAACTAGTTTATTTTGTTTTATTTTAAGGAAGTAGAAGATAGGAGCTCGAATTTCTCAACACATATGCACACAAACAATAAATGCTGAGGGAGGAGGAGGAAAAAAAGGAGGAGGGAGGAGGGGGAGGAGGGGGAGGAGGAGGATGAGGAGAAGAAGAAATCCTGGTTATATTAATTAGATCATTATAAGGCATGATGCACTGAACTATAATGTCACTGTATGCTGTTACTGTATAAAATTAGACAATTAGGATAATAATAAAATGAATTTTAAAGTATATATTGCTTCTATGTCCCAATTATATATACAATTATATGTATATATTTAAAGTACTTGATTCTATAGAACTTTATAAAATTCTATAGAACTCTATAAAATTCTATAGAACTTTACTTAGCCCAGGCCACCGTAACTGTGCACCTTATCCCGACCTCCACTCTTTCTGATCAACCTGAAGAACTTTCACTTCTAATCCCCTTACAATGAAGGAAGTTCATTTCCATCCTTCTGGATCACATGTTTGCAGTTTCTAGTTACCAAAAATTCATTGACAATTTTTCTTTTACTTTCTTTTCTTTCCTTTCCTTTTTTTTTTTTTTCCCGCGAATACTTCTATACAACGGTAGACAGTAGTGACAGGGGTGTATCAACCATGTGAACTAGTGCTTGCATATAACTAGTAAGAGAGCTGAAGTCTGGTGGGTATTGGGGCCAAAACTGAGTGTGTAAGCTCTAAGCAGGAGATCTTATGCAATATACTCTGTCATAAGCCAGAAGAGGGCGGGAGGCTGGGTGACCCAATGTCAGCAAAGGATGACTTCAAAACAAACAAAAAAACAGGCACAGCCCAAGAAGCCAATAGAGAAACATCAAGGACACACTCAATGCACACAGCACTTTCATGTAACCCAAGCGTAATTCCACCAATCAGGAGAGTTCCTGACCTCACTGGGAGTTTTGTTCATTATGATCTTTAAGGAAGATCATATGTAACTTCTCAAATATTTCACCAACGTCTTTGATCACTAGTAAATAAACATGAATCTTTTAAAATGTACTTAACATATTAAACGATGCTAAGTAATCACCGCTGGAGTTAAAGGATGAAATGATAGGAAACGGTGTTGGTGTTTCTGAACAGGGGCTTAAAGAGTTCCTGTGTGTCTCCCCACTGACAAAGCTTCCATTTGTGGTGATATCTATAATGTTGTAGCTTGGAAATAAAATCTCTAGAACACATACTAGGCTGAACTCTGAATGGACTTGTAATGTGAGTAAGCCTTTTAAGTTTGTTGGTGTTACACCAATGTTCAGTCTGAGCTGACACACACTATTAGTGACAGGACCATCTATACAAAGATTCTCAACCAGTGGGTCACAACTCATTGGGGGGGTCAAATAATTCTTTGTCGGGGTCACATATCAGATACCTTGTGTAATAATCTTACTTTACATTACAATTCAAAACAGTAGCAAACTCCAGTTATGAAGTAGCAACAAAATAATTTTACTTTATTTTTTGTCTTTTATTTATTTATTTATTCATTTATTTATTTACATTCGAGATTTTATCCTGCCCCTGTCTACCCTCTGACTGTTCCACATCCCATAGCTCCTCCCCCAACCCAATTCCATGGTCGGTCACCACAACAGGAGAAACTGCATTACAGGATCTCTGCATTAGGAAGGTTAAGAGTCCCTGATCTATACTGTAGTGCAAGATTTGTATGCTTTTGGTAGTTCTTAATATTACTGACTTTAAGTTTTGTTTATTTCTACTGCTTGTCTTTTTAAAAAGATTTATTTATTTTATTTTATGTGTGTGAGTGTTTGTTTGCATATATGTATGTACACCTTGGGAGTGTATGGTTTGCCGAATGACCAGAGGAGTGTATGGCGTAAGATCTCTTGGAGCTAGAGTTGCAGAGAGTCGGTTGCTATGTCTGTTCTAAGAACCGAATCCGAGTCCTCTGCAAGAGCAGGCAGTCATTTTAACCATTGAGTCATCTCATCTCTCCAGCCCCTATGTTCATATCTACTTTAAAATAATCTTACTGTATTATTTTTACTGTTTGAGCCACCATAAAAATAAAAATTGTCAACTTAAAGCATATCATTAATGGATGGGCAGTTGACGGATACCCCTTTGCCATGATGCCTCTTGAATCTCTCTGTGGCTCTCACTAGTCCCCAGTCACTTTTTCTCTAAGGTCTTCCCTATATCACTCCTCTGAAAGGAAAGGAGGGGGACTTTTCAGGTCTCACTGATTTCTCTAGGTGTTTATAACATGCTCCCTGTTTCAAGCATTCTTGTCCAGAGACTTAGAGCAGTCCATACTTGACTAAGTCACTTTCTGCTCTTCCTGACTATGAACTTCCTCTGATCCCCAAGACACTGTTCCCTCAGGCAGTCACCCCAGAAGAAGAGGAAGAGCCTATCTATCAATTCACTGTTAAGGACTTGCCTTTAACACAAGTCTGGCCATAAATCTTGATGATTTTAACACCTACGCGGTGTGGATTAGGAAAGTCCTTGACTTCCTTATGTCTCATGAAATTGCACTTTCCTCCCACCCACTGTATCCACTCCAGCCACATTCTGTATCTTGTTGTGAGTTCTCATCTCCCTTTCTGCTCTTCAGACTTGCCAATCTCAGTGCATTGTTCCCTTGCCTCTCCCACTTTCTATACTTGTCTATATACTTTCTTTTCTTTCTTCATTTCCCTTCTCTTCCCTCTTTCTTTCCATTTTCTCTTCCTTTCTTCCTTCTCCTCCTTCCTTTCTCTTTCTTTTTTCTTATTCTCTCTCCTTCTCAGCTTCCTTTTCCTCTCATTTTTCTTCCTTTCCAATTCTTTTCTTTCTTTTCTTCCTTCCTTCCTTTCTCCTTCCCTCTCTCCTTATCCTTCCCTTCCCCCTCTTTCTTTTTCTTTTTATTCTATCCTACTCTAGTACCCAGGAAATGGAAACTCCTTTCTTTCCAGCTCTCCTTTGTTCAGTGTCCCATTCTGTTCCTTGTTTCGGTTCTGTGATATGACCTCATCACATGCCCTTGCTAACTACCTCAGCTCATTTGCTCAACTCTGTAGCCATTACGTGGGCTGAGAAAAACCCCAAGCCTATTTAACCTGTCTCTTCATTCATAATCCAACTGTCCAAGGAGATGCCCCGAGAGGAGGAAAACTGTGCAATTAGGTGGCCAAAGTTCACGCCTGGTAAGCTCTAGGCTGAGTGCTGTGCTGGGAGCCTCTTGTGCTTTAAGGAGCTCTGCTCTTCTACTGTAGAAGCCTCAGGATCATCTCCCACCCTCTTTAGTCTCTTTCCTCTTTTCTCATCTCACTGGAAAAATTCAGAACACTCAAAAGGCAACTCCTCTGTCCTGCTGCTGTGGATCTACCAGCCTGAACAGCTGCTCCTGAGGTTTCTGCCTTCTCTTCACATACAAAGCATGAATTTTTTTTTCTCCATCTGAGACTATCATTGTACACCATTTACAACTTCAAACTGGAGGGTTATTGTTTCTGTAGTTGTTTTTTCCCTATCCTGCAATAAATTATCCCCATCTACAGGACAACATATGCTGTAATGTCACATATTATAAAAGGAAGTCTTTATTTGTCTTGCCTATACTTTGTTCTGGATCCATCTCTCCCATTGCACAGTGGCAGGTTCCACAATGTAACCAAAGCTCCGTGCTGCAAGGTTCAACAGTCATTGCTAAGTTCTTATCTCAATTATAGGTAGGTGGATTTTGACACACATGATGACTAGCACACCTGAAATTCACTCAGTCTCCAGGATACTGCTCCCCATTCATTCCAATAGATGTTTCTTCTGAGCTTGTTCCTCGCCCCCTCCAAAGCACCACACAGAATGCTCTGGAACCAAGAGCGTACTCTGCACACACTGAGTCTTGGCAAATTCACTGGAGCCTTAGCTGTGACTGCCATTTATACATCATTGCTAGAATCATTGCCATGAAATTCCAAGTGCTCACTCACCATTTAAGCTGGATGTGTGATACAAACCAGAAATTGAATAAACCTGAATCCACATTGACCACCTTGCTATTGATTTTACCCTTGTTTTTGCCTAGAATCAGACCTGCTCTCACTGGCTCCACTTCTCATACTCTTCCTTAATGGCATCATTTTCAATTGAAAAATTTTAATGTCTCTTTTTTATTAGAAATTTTCTTCATTTATATCATATGATATCTGCTTTCCCAGTTTCCCCTCCGAAAAAAGAGAAAATAAAAACCCTGTTCCCTCCCCTCTCCCCCTTCTCACCAACCGACCCTCTCCCACTTCCAGGCCCTGGCATTCTCCTACATTGGGGCATAGAACCTTCACAGGGCCAAGGGCCTCTCCTGCCCTTGATGACTGACTAGACCATCCTCTGCTATACATATGCTGCTGAAACCATGAGTCCCACCATGTGTACTCTTTGGCTGGTGGTTTAGTCCCTGGGAGCTCTAAGGGTACTAGTTAGTTCATATCGTTGTTCATCCTAAGGGGTTGCAAGCCCTTTGGCTCCTTGGGTCCTTTCTCTAGCTCCTTCATTGGGGGCCCTGTGATCAGCCCAATGGATGGCTGTGAGCCTCTACTTCTGTACTAGTCAGGTACTGTCAGGACCTCTCAGGAGACAGCTATCTCAGGCTCCTGTCAGTCAGTACTTGCTGGCATCCACAATAGGGTCTGGATTTGATGATTGAATATGGGTAGGATTCCCAAGTGGAACAGTCTCTGGATTGTCCTTCCTTCAGTCTCTGCTCCATACTTTGTCTCTGCAACTCCTTCCATGGTTATTTTGTTCCCCCTTTTAAGAAGGAACGAAACATCCACACTTTGGCCTTCTTCTTGAGTTTCTTGTGGTTTGTGGACTGTACTTTGTGTATTCTGATCTTCTGGGCTAATATCCATTTATCAGAGTGTGCATACCATGTGTGTTCTTTTGTGATTGGGTTACCTCACTCAGAATGATATTCTCCAGATCCATCCATTTCCCTAAGAATTTCATAAATAAATTTTTTTAAATCTCTGATTAGTACCCCATTGTGTAGATGCATCATATTTTCTGTATCCATTCCTCTGTTGAGGGACATCTGGGTTATTTCCAGTTTCTGGCTATTATATGCCCCTTCGTGATAAAAGTCTTGCAAAGATTAGGAATTCAAGGTCCATACTTAAACATAGTAAAAGTAATATACAGCAAACCAGTAGTCAACATCAAACTAAACAGAGAGATACTTGAAGCAATCCCACTAAAATCAGGGACTAGACAAGGCTGCCCACTCTTTCCCTACCTATTCAATATTGTACTTCAAGTCCTAGCCAGAGCAATTAGACAACAAAAGGAGATCAAAGGGATACGAATTGGAAAGGAAGAAGTCAAATTATCACTACTTGCTGATGATAAGATAGTATACTTACATGACCCCAAAAATTCTACCAGAGAGCTCCTAAACCTGATAAACAACTTCAGAAAAGTAGCTGGATATAAAATTAACTCAAGCCAATCAGTGGCCTTCCTCTATGCAAAGGATAAACAAGCTGAGAAAGAAATTAGGGAAAAAACACACTTCTCAATAGTCACAAATAATATAAAATACCTTGGTGTGACTCTAAGCAAGTAAAAGATCTGTTTGACAAGAACTTCAATTCTCTGAAGAAGGAAATCGAAGAAGATCTCAGAAGATGGAAAGATCTCCCATGCTCATTGATTGGCAGGATTAATATAGTAAAAATGGCCATCTTGCCAAATGCAATCTATAGATTCAGTGCAATCCCCATCAAAATTCCAACTAAATTCTTCACAGACTTAGAAAGAGCAATTTGCAAATTTATCTGGAATAACAAAAAACCTAGGATAGTGAAAACTACTTTCAACAATAAAAGAACTTCTGGTGGAATCACCATCCCATGACCTTAAGATGTATTACAGAGCAATTGTGCTAAAAACTGCATGGTATTGGCACAGTGACAGGCAAGTAGATCAATGGAATAGAGCTGAAGACACAGAAATTAACCTACACATCTATGGTCACTTGATCTTTGACAAAGAAGCTAAAAAATCCAGTGAAAAAAGACAGCATTTTCAACAAATGGTGCTGGCTCAACTGGCATTTAGCATGTAGAAGAATGCAAATCGATAAATCGAATTTTTAAAAACAAACTATTACCTTTCTCCTTTCCATCCTCATTTTCCTAGTCTACTTGCTACTGAACCTAGAAATAGCCCATTCAAATGAAAGTTTTAGGCTGCCTCTTTTCTCGAAACCGGTTCCACACTTCTCTGTTTGTTTCCCCTCATATTTAGTATTTTCGTATTTTCTCTATAATTCTTTATGTGTCTTAAATGTATTTATTGTTTCAGCTGAAAAGATTCACTCAAGCAAACTTGAATAGTTTACTTTTCATAACACCATAGTTTTATCTTGGGCATACAATCTTTTTTGAATGTCTATAAAGGGATTAATTATCAGTGTTTAAAACATTTCTTTTGAACTTTTCTGTTTAAAAAAAAATCTGTTAACTTATCTAGATGTTTATATTTTCTTATTTTTCCCCTTACTTATTTTGAAGACTTTTGGTTATCTGTTTATATTTAAGAAAATATCATTGCTGTCTTGAGTTCATTTTCTCCTCCATTGATAAATAGGTGTGCCTCTCAAACATTTGAATAGGATCCTTGAGAATAGTCAGACAGCCTTTATGAACTGGTGTGCTCAAATTGAACTTGATTGATCAGAAAGCACTTGTACATGTTAGGTCTCCAAAATAGAACTTTTGAAGCTACAATTTAAGGTAGAAATCATGATAAAACCAAACTTAGGCAAGCCCTTGAGAGAATCTTTAGGGAATTCCTAAAGGAGGTATGTATTCAGTGCTCAGCTTCTGCCATCCAGGACCACCACCTGGTGAGCTGTAGCAGAGCAGACTTTAACATTTCTGTTTCCATCCTCCTCTCTATACTTGACATAACTTCATTAGCATCATTAATAGTGCATCCTGTGCTCAACATTCATCATGGATTTACTGTCATCCCTCTGTGTTCAGAATCTCATTAGTAGTCTTTTATCTGTTCACTACTCTCTTTCCCTTTGTCTTCTGCAGTCTAACTAGAATATTTGTATTTGTGATCTTTTCTGGTTCAGCAGTATAGAATGCATGGCTGTATTGTAAATTTGATAAAAGTGCTCTACACTTTAGTCTACTATGGTGTTGGTGTTAGAATAAATCAAGCTGTGTCTTTCTTTGTGAGTTTTCTATTTGGGAGAGCATGGTATGATTCCCTTGGGTTTCCCTCTACAGAGAGACTACTTATTTCACCTATCTAAAGTACAAGGGCAATGTTGCTTGTTATCTACTTAAACTTCAGTTTCATTTGCTATGTTCAATAACGAAACTCATAGGAAGATGAATTGGGTGGACAGGAAGAACTCACTACCTCCTGACCTAAGCCTCACATCAGCATCTGCCTGTGCCCTGCATACCTCCACTCTCTACTTCCTACCTTCTTCTGCTCTGGAGATCCAGCATCTTCAGATCTACCTTCTTAATATTCTCTACCAGAGACAGTGTTAGTACTCTCTCTTCCTTCAAAGCTTGCCTATTCAGCAGCCTTGGCCTCTCCAGGTTTTTCTTCATGAAACTTGTCAATAACAATTTTGGGTATTCAACTTTAAAATATAATTTTTATATATGTATAGTTATCACATGCATTTATATGTTAGTATGCTTATTATAAATCATGAGTTAAATACTAAAGGAAAATGTTGTTTAATGATCATATACATTAAACTATATGCTCATGAGCAAGTATAAATGAATTGGTCATAACTTTATTTAGAATAAAAAGCCTGAAACACACTCCACGGTCTAATAGGAGATGCAATGCTAGTCATAATGGTGAAACAATACACTGTTTGTTACTAAAATGGAAATACAAAATACTCTGTTGGGTTAAAAAAGAAAAATTAAGGTTATTCCAAGGAATATTGAAAAAAGTATTTTACAAATTGCAATCAATTACTTAAAGTATAATTTAGAAATGAAATGCAAAATTTACTAAAAATTAGTATTTTACATATGCTTAACCTTCAACCATCTTTAACATTTATTGATTATAATTATTAAACTGCATGAGGTTAAGCAAGTTTCTTATGTAGTATCTCAAATAATTTTCAAATACAAAACACTCATACCAGCAAGGAATTAAAAGAAAAAAACACACGTGAATTACTGCAGGACTGGATTTTCAGGCTTTATACAGGTGAGCTGTTTCTCCTTAGAAAGTTCCCTCACTGTCTAAAAGCTTAACAAAGAAATGCCATTCACTCTCACTCCTCTGTCACACAGCCACCTGCAGGTCCCTAGGTTTCACTCTACTGCACATGAACTTAAATATACATTTTATATATATATATATATATATATATATACATATATATATGCACATATATATTACATACACACATGTTTATATATAATGTATATGTATATATATGCAGTATTTCAGTTGATCCATAGTATGTGCATATAACTTATATATTTAAGTAGATAAGTTATTTATATATAAATAGATAAATACAAATTATATATATACATATACATGAAAGAGAGTTTATTTAGGGTATTGGTAGGGGAGTTGAGGTGTAGAGGCAGAAAAACACACACGCAGAGAGAGAGAGAGAGAGAGAGAGAGAGAGAGAGAGAGAGAGAGAGAGAGAGAG
>JADRCD010217793.1:0-13781 GCA_019843815.1 Montemys delectorum | reverse complement strand
GAATCACAATCCCGGACCTTAAGCTGTACTACAGAGCAATTGTGATAAAAACTGCATGGTATTGGTACAGTGACAGGCAGGTTGATCAATGGAACAGAATTGAAGACCCAGAAATAAACCCATGCACCTATAGTCACTTGATCTTTGACAAAGGAGCTAAAACCATACAGTGGACAAAAGACAGCATTTTCAACAGATGGTGCTGGCTCAACTGGCAGTCAACATGTAGAAAAATGCAAATCGACCCATTCCTTTTGCCTTGTACAAAGCTCAAGTCCAAGTGGATCAGGGACCTCCACATCAAACCAGATACATTGAAACTAATAGAAAGTAAAGTGGGGAAGAACCTCTAGCAAATAGGCACAGGGGAAAATTTCCTGAAGAGAACCCCAATAGCTTCTGCTCTAAGATCAAGAATTGACAAATGGGACCTCATAAAGTTGCAAAGCTTCTGTAAGGCAAAAGACACTGTCAATAGGACAAAACGGCAACCAACAAATTGGGAAAAGATCTTTACCAACCCTATATCTGATAGAGGGCTAATATCCAATGTATACAAAGAACTCATGAAGTCAGTCTCCAGAGAACCAAATAACCCTATTAAAAAATGGGGCATAGAGCTAAACAAAGAATTCTCTACTGATGAACACCAAATGGCTGAGAAACACCTAAAGAAATGTTCAACATCCTTAGTCATCAGGGAAATGCAAATCAAAACAACTCTGAGATTCCACCTCACATCAGTCAGATTGGCTAGGATAAAAGACTCAGGTGACAGCAGACGCTGGAGAGGTTGCGGAGAAATAGGAACACTCCTTCATTGCTGGTGGGATTGCAAACTGGTACAACCACTCTGGAAATCAGTGTGGTGGTTCCTCCGGAAATTGGACATAGTTCTACCAGAGGACCCAGCCATATCACTCCTGGGCATATACCCGCAAGATGCTCCATCATGTAATGAGGACACATGCTCCACCATGTTCATAACAGCCTTATTTATAATAGCCAGAAACTGGAAACAACCCAGATGTCCCTCAACAGAGGAATGGATACAGAAAGTGTGGTACATCTACACAATGGAGTACTACTCAGCTATTAAAAACAATGAATTTATGAAATTCTTAGGGAAATGGATGGATCTGGAGAGTATCATCCTGAGTGAGGTAACCCAATCACAAAAGATCACACATGGTATGCATTCTCTGATAAGTGGTTATTAGCCCAGAAGTTTGGAATACAGGAAGAACGACCCACAAACCACCAGAAACTTAAGAAGAAGGAAGACCAAAAGGTGGACATTTCATTCCTTCTTAAAAAGGGGAACCAAACACACACAGAAGGAGTGGCAGAGATTAACTATGGAGCAGAGACTGAAGGAAGGACAAGCATATAGCTATCTCCTGAGAGGCTCTGACAATACCTGACTAATACAGATGTAGAGGCTCACAGCCATTCATTGAACTGTGTACACTGTACCCAATGAAGGAGTTAGAGAAAGGTTCAATGGAGCTGAAGGGTTTGCAGCCCCTTAGGACGAACAACAATTACTAACTAGTACCCTCAGAGCTCCCAGGGACCCAACCACCAATCAAGAACTATACAGGGTGGGACTGAATGTTCTGGAAGCAGGTGTATAGTAGAGGATTGCAAATTCGATCATCAATAGGAGGAAAGGACCTTGGCCTTGTGAAGGTTTTGTGCCCCAGTGTAGGGGAATGCCAGGACCAATAAGTGGGAGAGGGTGGGGTGGCAGACATGGGGAGGGGGGAGGCAAAAGGAGTTTGTTCTTGTTGTTTTTGTTTGTTTGTTTTTTGGAGGGGAACCTGGGAAAGGGAAAATTTACTTGTAAATAAAGAAAATATCTAATAAAAAAAAGAATATTGAAAACCAATGAATTAATGGTTTTCTCCTTTAATATATGGTCACATTTCAACTAATTTATTTTTCTTGAAGACAACTAATTTATTTTTCTTGAAGAATTGACAAATCACACTAGTACAACCTGTATGGCAATTCTAAAGATGGGGTTATTTAACTTTTAAAATTGAAACAAAAATTTGGTTCAGTGTGGTACTTCAACACATACACTGTGACAGTATTTAAATATTTGAGATTCTCACCTCCTCAAATCTTCTGTTTTCTTTATGGGAGAACATTCACAATCTTCTGGTATTTTTTAAAATGTAGTTAATTTTTGTAAACTGTAATGAGTCTACTGTGTTACAAACCACTAGGCGTTTCCCTTTGTTCCCAACTGCATTGTGATCCCCTTGGAGAAGAAGAAAGCTTTGAGGGGAGTCTTCAGCCTGATGGTCCCTCTGCACAGAATAGAAATGACCAGAGAGATAAACATTTTTATTAAAAAAGTAAAGTTTGAGAAGGAAGATGCTTTGGGCATTAAAAAAAAAAAAAAAAACACTTTGAGGGACATCTCTTTGACAGTGGGCTTGAGATGCACTGGCAGAATTGTGCAGTAACTTACAAGGAGGACCATTTCAGGCATGTACTTTTACAATAGACAACTGTTTTTATTTAAATTTTGTTGTCCCTTAAGTCAATACTTACAGAATACCAATCTCCCTCAAGTTGGACAGACCTTTAATATTATGTCACACAGATCATTTTTGAGTGGTTGAGGACCAGAGCTGGATAGGTTAAGATGTTAACATGGCTCCTGTCTTTTTTTTTCCTTGTGGTCACTAGGCTTTCTGTTCTTGATCATCAGAGAAACAAAGGAATCTTGCTTGAGTAAACTCTGGAAACCATGCATGCTTATGCCTGCAAAGGTCTAGTCAGGAGGAAAGCCCACTGCAGATCCTAGACTTCAAAGTCCACCTGAGACAGAGTTATCACAGCTTAGATTTATAACCAACAGAGGAATTTCTTTTTTAATCAGCTAGGAGAACTTAGCTCAAAGAGGAGAGAAAAATGAAAGGATACTTAGCTATACCACAAGCCAAGCACATAGGAACTTGGAGGAATTCAAGCTGTCTATGAAATATGTATTCCTGTGTTTGAAATCTTTCTTATAAAGGGGGATTTTTAGAGCACTTACAGTCTTAAAAGGTCCTAAGCCAGGATGGAATCTGAATAAGAAAGAGTCAAGTCATTCTGACCAAACCATGAAACACTGACTGTGGACCAACTGAATAATCAGCTTTAATTTATTTTAAACTTGTTCTTCTAACAGAATAAGCATTAACACTTGAAAACTCAACTTCATAATGAGCTGTGAACATGAAGCCACCAATTGGGCATCATTGAATCTGGAATTTATTTGGTGTAAAGGCGTAATTTCAAGTGAAACTGTATGCCACCATCCCACAGGACTACATACTTGTTATCCATTTTCTGTTTCATCCACTGAGCTGCAAAAGAAAGCAGGTGTTTACATGGATATCAGTTCATACTTTTCTTCAAACTCTAGGCCTGCTTCATACTAGGCAAACTTTGAGATATATCATCAACCTTTGTAGCATCTTTTGGGCCTTGAACTCATAACTGTTCCCCATCTGCTTCCCAAATGCTAAGAAGATAGATAGGCACCATTGGGCTTGGCTTCACAAATGTTTTGCCCATAATAATCAAAAAGGCCAAAGTGACTCAAAGTATATTATGTGGCTAGATACAGAAAATGTATTAAACATGTTAGAGATTGCAGTTCTAGTCTCTTTGAATGTAAGAGATATTTTCAGCATCATCTATCACAATGTATACAATATAATATTATTTAGCAATAAAAAGGATGAAGTACTGATACGTACTATATACTAAAAGTATTATGCTAAGTGGAAGAACATAAAAAAGTGCAGATTGCATGATTTCCATGTACTACATGCCTGTCATAACAAAGGTCACACAGACTGGGTAACTTCACACAAAATTATCTTGTCAAAGCTTTTCTTTTTAAAGATTTATTTATTTTTATTTTAGATGAAATGATTATTTTGCCTCGTGTATGAAAATACACCTGGTGCTTGTTCATGCATATTGCCCAAAGAGGCCAGAAAAGGGTTCTGAATTCATTGGAATTGGAGTAGTGGATGTTGTGAGCCAGCATGTTGGCGATAACAACTGAACCTAGGTCCTGTGCAAGATCAGCCAGTGTTGAACACTGAGCCATCATTTTAGCCCTCCTTACAGTCCTTGAGCATCAAAGCTCGGTATCAAGAATGTATACTTTTTGTTTTTTTCTCCCGGAAATCATTCTTTGGACCCCTTCTTACTGTTCTTCACATGATCATTCCCCTGTATGCTTATGACCCTGCTCTTTCTTCCTCTTCTGAGAAAACATCCTTTTGTATTGGCCTCCAACACTTGACTTCTCTTATCCTGAACCACCTTTCTACAAACCCCATCTCCAAATGCGGTAATAATCTAAGAATTTGGAACATCAGCATAGGACTCATAGGGCAGCACACTTCAGCTCATTGCACACCATGTATGGGATGTATCCAAAGCTAATCAACAGAAACAAAAAGTAGACTAATGGTTATTAGGAGGTGGGAAGATGAGGGAAGGAGAGGTGACAGATAACAGACACAGGAATTCTTTAAGCGATAACAAAATGATGAAAACATCCTGTAACTAGACAATGGTGATAGCTGTAAAGCACTGATGACAATGGGCACCAAAGAACACCCTCTAGTGAATAGATTTTATGGCACATAAATTGTATATCAGTATATCTTAAACTACTGGCTCCATGTGGCAGAGGTCCATCTGGAGGTAGAGCACATATGGACTTCTTTTAAAGACTGAAATGTTCATTGAAAAGCCAAAGATGAAGTTTAAAACACCGTGAAGTAGCATCTGCAGGCAGAACAGATGCTTGACATCGGCCTGGCAACAAAGGGCTAATTTGAATTAGCTGGCTGGCAGTTTGGGGAAACAAAATGTAGACCTCTTAGGAGTAGCTTTTTGATTAATGTTAGTATGCAGTATGATCCAAACTCTGTGTGTCTTGGGAAATAAAAAGTAGAATGGAAAGCTGAAAGCAAGTTGACTATCACTAGTAGGTAGAGTTGCCTTGTGGATGCTACCAACAAGGACAGGAGGCAAAGAAAGAGCAAGTGTGATGTGCTTGGCCAGTTTTTCATCCTTCATCCTTCAGCTTCTTTCTTGAGCCTTCAATTGGAAGGCCCTTATATTAGTCAGAGTTCTCCTAAGAACTAAATTGGTTCATGTGAGCAGATCAAAGGCTGAATAGACTCAATGGTTGTCTGCAGAATGGAGACCTGGGAGAAATGGTAGATTCTCAGTTGGAATTGGTAGCCTTAGAATGAGGATTTAATGGTGCAGGCATTGTAGGGATGAAGGTTTGGAATCCCCTAGGAGAGCCACTGGTGTAAGACTGTTCAAAGGCTGAGGTTGTGGAATCTGACATCTATAATTAAGAACATCAACAAAATCCACACTACATTCACCAAGTTGGATGGAGACCTAGCTGCCTACTTCTAGGGCCACAGTCTAGTGACTCAGTGGAATAAAAAAGAAACTTTCTAGTTATTAAACCACACGTGACATGAAAGTGTCATGTGCATCGTACAACTGGAAAGACTTAAGAGGGATGAGACAAGAAAATGGGAGAAAGTCAGGGATTCAGAAAGGACCAGGCAACACTAAGGATGTAGGAAAAAGCCATATAGAATTCCACTACATTATAGGATAGCTGAAAGATATAGTTAAATTTAAAAAATAACGTTGAGATGGACATGCTCTGTATGGAAGGAAAAAATGCAGCACAAAGAAGCCATAGAATTTTAAACAAATATCCCAGTGCTCAGTGAAAAAAATTGCTATAAGTTATTGGCCAGGGTTCCTACACAGACACCCAAACAATGCAGACTACTGTCATTGCTCTCAGTTTTTTTTTTTTTTTACTAGACCCAGACTAAGACTTTAAGATTGCTGAAGATACCACATGCTTCAAATACAGCATAGAGATTTTTAAAAGCTGGATCTGAACTGGATCCTTCCTCCCTAAGGGCTAGCTAGCACTCATAATCCCATGAAATGATGTCCAGCCTTATGTGGAAGAAAAGCCTACCCAGTTGTGGATTCTCTGTACTGCAACACTGACCCTTCGAGACAAGATGTGGCCACTGATGCAATAGTGGCACAGTTGTTTGGGGGAGGAGAGCAACCAACTTTTTTCTGAATGGAATGCAGCATGTTCCATGTTACTGTTAAACTGGGTCCAAATCCTAAGGGGAATCCTATTGATTTCATATTAAATGAGCAGTTAGCCAAATTACCTTCTAAATATTTTTGTTTGTAGCCTTACACTAGAGCTATCAGCTCTCCCTAGAAGAATTTCTTTTTGTAGTGGGCAATAGGTTGGACAGAGAATCATAACCGAGAATAAGAGAACATTTGAGTGTCCAGCCTTAATCAGAATACCAATGTCACTTCCTTCAATGCTCAAGGAACACATCTGAAAAGGAGGTGGAAAGATTGTTAAGAGCTGGATGAAGGGGAAACATGCTATGAAATGCTGTCCTCTGCATAGGACATGGCCTGTGTAGCCATGAGCTCACAGATGCTGTGGCTACCTGAATAAGATGTCACACACACACACACACACACACACACACACACACACACACACACACACACAAAGAGTAGGAAGTGGATGAGTCTGGAAGAAGAAAGTCCAAGGGCATGGGAAGGAAATGAGAAAGGAAATGCACAAAATTGCCATCAGTACATTGTATACATATATTAAATTGTCAGATGTTACACTTAAAATGATAAAACAATGTGCTCATTCAAGAAGTGGTGGGAATGTCCACAACAGCACCTCACTTCTGTGTTTTATCCTATTCCAGCCTATTGAATGGCATGCTCTGCATTTAGGGTTAGTCCTGCTTGCTTAATCTGCTGACTGACATGATTGTTTTCTCTGCAAATAACCCTACAGACACAATAAGAATTGTGTCCCACCAATCTGCTGGGCATCTCTCAATCCAATCAGGTTGTCAGTCAAGATCAACTCTTAATTCTAATGGAGAACAGCTGGCAAGAGGGACTGTGGCTTTAGGGCCAACATCAGGAAAGTAAGGACGCCATGGAAGCCAAGAGATAATGACTAGACAAGGGGCAAACTGGGGTGCCATGTGTGGCTTCAGAGAAGGTGGACTGTCTCTTCAGTTTTTCCACTGAATGCAAAGTCAAAAGGCTCGTAGTGGCCACACACTGGTGTTTTATACTCAGACTTTTTCTCAGGGTCTCTTTAAGTGCTCCTTGCTTTGATCACTTCCCTGATGATGCTAGGAGGCTCTATCACTGGATCTACCACACATTTGCCTACTTGGGATGTTTTCCACCTCACGATGTTGGAAGTGCCAGTTATTCATGGAACACTTGACAGTCTTTACTTTCTGAAGCATCACAAATGAAGTAAATGATTTTACAGGTCCTCTCTGTTTCTCTGTCTCTGTGTCCCTGTCTCTACCTCTGTCTCTGTTGGTTTCTCTGTCTTTGACTGTTGGTCTCCCTCTATTCTTCCATCTTCCCCCACAGTTTATTCATGTACATGTGTACTATGTGTGCTAGTGCGTGCGTGTGTGTGTGTGTGTGTGTGTGTGTGTGTGTGTGTGTGTATGCACGTGCACAGTGGAGTCCAGATGTTATTATCTGTTGTCTTACTCAGTCATTCTCTGCCATGATTTAGAGATAGGGTTTTTTTTTTTTTAACTGATCACGAATTCTCTGATTGGATAGACTGCATGTCCATCGAGCTCTTGAGACCTGTCTTCCTCTAGCACATCCCAGAACCGACACTAACAACCATGCCTTGGTTTTCTATGGGTGCTGGAGATCTGAGCCCCTCCTCCTCATGCCTGAGCTGTAGGCCTTTTTCTTTTTTCTTTTTTCTTTTTTTCTTCTTTTTTGGCTGAGACATCTCTACATCTATCATTTGTATTTTTAATCAGATAATTTTGTACAAGTATAATTCTGATATCAATAGAAACTAAAATTTTGAGTTTTGTTTTATATTTCATCATTGCAAATATATATGATTTGATGAACTTTAAATAAAAACATTTATATTATAGATAGTATTCCAATATATACTAGATAAAATTATAATATATATTTGTTTGGTGCCATATTTCTGCAATCATATTTTGTACAGAAGTAAATATGTCTTCTCAGATTTGAAAGGATGGAATTTTATATTATTAATATTCTTAACTTTGAAAGGATAGAGTTTTGTATCATTAATTTCTTAACTTTGATATTTAAACTGTCAACTACTCTCTTGTTTATGGAAAGCTTATGAGGGCAAATAGTAGCTTTTATTTGTGTTTATTATGTTTTGATCAATTAAAACAGTAAGCAGTATTATATCAGTGACTTAATTTCTTTTCCTCATTATTTGCATATGGGGTAGAGCGTGGATAGTTCCATAACCAAATTCAGACAAGATCAGCCATGTTCCGGTAATAACCAAATTCAAAGAGACTTGCTGGGTTTTCTGAGTCACTTTCTTCATTTTCTCGCATAAGTCAAAGGTCAGGTATAAAACACTTTCTTAAGCTTCTTATTTTGGGGGCTTAGGGTCTGTACACTCTATCTGGTGGTATGTAGTTAGTCTAGCCTCTCATGGTTGGAGGATACAGAAGGGATGTGTGCTGATGATGTTATTTTCATAACACCTTTGTTTCTTTCCTTTCTCTATCAGTTCTGTTATCCTCCAGTGATTTTTTCCCTTCTCTATTCCTCCAGAATAGAAGGAAGCAAGTGTCATTATTCCACACTGATGGATTTATATCCAGGCTTGCTTTCTGTCCTAGCTGAACTGTCAAGGTGGCTGAAAAGGGGAACTCAGGAAGCAAAACGAGTCCATCACCCTGGGATATGTTTAAAGCCCCCTGACCAGCCAAAAGTCAAGAATTCAAACACAGTTAGCAACATTTGCTTTAAGTCATGCTCCTTTCTTAATTATACATAGGCAATTTCCCAAAGATCTCACCAGAAACTAACCCTTCCTTTTTTTTTTTTCCAACTAAAAGGACATGCCCACTTGTGAAACACTAATGGTTCCTGGTTTCACTTTATCAGATTACAATTCTATTCAAGGCACTCCCAGAAAAATCCTATAATTTCACTTATCAGAGAGAGGGGGCAGACAGACAGACAGACATACAAAGATAGAGGAGGGGGAAGAAAATGAGTTTTTAAGCAACCCTTCGAGGTATAAATTGAGAGCTATCACATGGTATAGATGGTTAAGACACTTCACTGAGACGCCCCCTTGAGAATCTCACATCCATACTCTGCAAAATTCATTCACTGGGACTCTCCCTTAAGAAGCCCATAATCACATATCCACATCTCAACTCTTCCTGTGGAATCTCTGTTTCTCTTAACCTCTTTGTTTCGAGTCTGCTTAAAATGTCTTTTTAATTAGTGAGCCTTCTTTGTGATGCCAACACTCATTCTCTTATTGGGCATGCTTATTCTTTTTTTCAGTGCCTTTATATTTTAATAAAATTCCAGGTCTGCCTGATACTGGTGCTGAAGTTGTTTTCTGGGTTGAAGTCATGAATCTTTCACTGACCTGACTCAAGGTCCTTTAATGATTAAGGAAACCCCCCTAGTCTGCTAAGCATGCCCATGTCCTGGTTGCCACCAACAAAACCTTACCACTGGACTTCTGGGGATTAAAATTAATTACTATAAATATGATTATAGCTGAAGGTTTTATTTTAATTTTGAATTATTCTATTACTACAAAATGCTTTGTACTCAAATTTAATGTTATTAAAATATGAAAATTCACAAAATAATATTCAGTGTGATATTTACTAACCATGTATTTATCTCATTGTCAGATTTTTAGCTAGAACTTCAATCTGTAATTCTAAATTGGTCTCATATTGAAACTCTTGCACTAGTAGACTCATTCTGATATCCTTTGCATGTAACATTTGGGCTTGGGTTTTGTCCTCTGCTCTCTATCCCATTGCCCCCATGTGTGGGCTCCTACATTTTCTACCAGTGGAAGTATTTTGGTAAATGACAAAGGGGACTTAGACAGAGCCCCTCTGCTTATGTAGTCTGGAGGTCATAGAGGCATAAGAAATTAAGGCACTGGGCAGTGGTGGCACACACCTTTAATCCCAGCACTTGGGAGCCAGAGGCAGGCAGATTTCTGAGTTCAAGGCCAGTCTGGTCTACTGAGTTAGTTCCAGGACAGCCAGGACTACACAGAGAAACCCTGTCTCAAAACAAACAAACAAACAAACAACAAAAAACAAAACAAAACAAAAAACAAAACAAAACAAAAAAAACCCCAAAACCCAAGAAACTAAGGCTAAGTACCATAGAAAAGAGACACAGTCAGCATACCATTGTGAGAATAGTAGGAAGAAAAGCTGCATTTGTAAGCATTATTATACGTGAATAGCCAATGGTACTGATAGAAGTGCATGTTGAGTCTGTAAACCTCAGACACAAAGAGAAAAGTTCCTCTTTCAGTGAAGGTACTTGAACTCTTAGATCCTACTTGTCTGACCAATAGTTTTGGGAGTTGCTTATTCTAGAAGTGGAGAAAGATTTGCATTGACTGTAGTAAGCTAATTTGCTGATAAATTTCCACAAAACCTGTTATCAATCTGCATCCACTCTTTATCCATTTTGCATTGTGGGTAATCACCAATCATAAATCTGGTGAATGCAAATATTACTTGCTTTTGGAAGACAATCACTACTAAGGGAATGCTTGTTTTCAATGAGTTTTTCTTCTAGCCTTTCATAAAACCATCACACCTGCCTTTGCATGGTTGTTCAAGTTTTAGATGCTTTACCAGGATAAGTGTAATAGCTACTTTTGGTATTAGCTTGACTACATCTGGAATTAACTAAAATCCAAGTGGCTAGGTCCATCAGGGGGAATTTTCTCAAATAAATCACTTAAAGTAGGAAAAAATCACCTTTAATCCAGACCTTTGAAGGTCGGGAAGATCCACCTTTCAGACTCCATGCCTTCTGGTGGCAGCCTATACAAAAGACATGAGAAAAAGAAGCTCTTGCTCTCTGCTTGCTTGCCATCACTCTTGTGGGCAAGTCTATTTCTTCACTGGCATTAGAGCTTATTTCTGCAGGAGTCTAGCATATACTGAAGACTAACTGAGACATCCAGCCTAGAAGACAAAATGACTATTAGATTCTTGGGCTTTTCACTGGTAGGCAGCCACTGTTGACTAGCAGAACTGCATACAGCCTGTAAGCCACTCTATTTTAGTGGCTTATCATATATACATATATGTATATATGATAAATTACATATATATTTATGTAATATATATGATTAATTACATGTATGTATCATTTATATATCATTCAATGATATATATTGAATATATGTGATATTGTATATAAGATACATATACTATCAGTTCTGTTCCTCTAGAGAACTCTGCCTAATACATCATGTGGATGGGAACCCAGCTTGTCCGTGTGTTCTGTTGTGTTTCTATAGTATTTTTCCATTTTAAGTGGTTCCTGAAAGGGCTTATTTTTCTATTTCTAAGCCTACAGAGATGTTCAGAGGTTACTCTTATGAGGTATGCATTAGCAGTGAGGCTAACCCCTCACTCATGAGACCTATTTCTGACCTCCGAGTGAGAGCCATCATCAAATACCCAGATGGGATGTGGCCACAGAGCAGCTAAGTGTCTTCATGCTCTCAGAGATTTACAGTATAAGACCTGTTGGTACTAGATGTGCTTACTTAAAAAAAAATAACTCATTTAAAAAATGATCTCTCTCTTCTTAGACCTGAGCACTACATGCTTATGTGGAATTATTAATATGGCTTTCTATGTGTTTCTGATTCAAATGATCTTACCTGAACCATGACTATTTTTAAAAGAATGGGGCTCTCCCTGAGAGTTCAAAATAGATTTTTAAAAAGAAAACTTCTGCTAAAGAAGATGTATACTTTAGGGGAGGCATAAGTTTTCTAGGAAGACAATTTTCCTGACAGTGTTGTCAGGCCCTCTATCACAGCATTCTCAGCTCATTAGGAAGTGCATCTGACTGTCCTTTGTAAGTGGTGCCAGAAATGGTGGGGTCTTATTGCGCAGAACTAACACTTCTAACCTCGCTGCTAGACTTTGGAAATCGATGTTCATTTCACACTGTACTCCTCCCCCCATCCACTTGTGCTGCTCAACAAATACCAGTGCTGCGAGAGATGACCCCTTTTAATTCCCTAATATAGGCCACAGCTCTCTTTGATTTATAGAAGACTGATAGCCTATTTATAAAATATGTATCTGCAAGATGCAGTTTATGAGAAACTTGGCTTTGGGGACACATTAATTCTAACTGCAGATGCAACTTTCATGTTTTATAATATAACCCTGACAGCTGTAATTTCAGATTAAAGATTTTTCATTCCCATCCCCATCCTGATTGCTCTGCATGGTCCTTATATTACCTTATTGTCAATAGCAAGTGTTCACCCTATTGGGAGTCATTTAATAACCAGCTGCCATTTAAAGTGTGGACAGAACATTTGTCTCGGCAGCGTGGCCCTCTCCAGTAGTGCTCCTGAGCACACAGAGCTGGGACCTCCTTAAGAAAAACAACAGCTGGCCCACACCACTGTCCTCACCGCTCCCATTTTGTGGTGGCTAGTTAAAATAAACATGGACACTCTCAGTGAATTTTCTGTATGCATTTGTGAGTTTGTTATTTTAGTAATGAAACCGCTCCCTCTGTCAGTCCATCACCCCCAATCCCTTATCCCACCCTGACCCCCTTCCACTTTATGGATCAACTTTTACTCTTTTCTGAGTTCTACAAATATATAACTCTCTTAAAGTCGCATCCTGGTTTCTTAAAAAGGAGCAACATAAAAATTATAGGTTTAGGGTCTCTCTTAAAACATCTGTTCTGAGAGAAGTTAATAATATATCCAATTTGTGCAGGTTACATTTGCAAATGATCAGAATGTAATGAACGTTCATTATAACAGTAAGATGATCTTTCACAATCAAATTACAGGTCTCAGTTTGTCTATAAAATCTTTGCTATCTTGAGTTGATATATGAAAACGCATTCATGATTGGTAATGTTTTTATTTACAGTCCCTTTAAATTTTCTTAACTTGACAGCTGAGGATTAACTTCTACAGCAGGCAGTGGTGAAAGAAATAAAAATGAAAAGTAAAAGAAGCCTTAAGAAAATGGACTCTTTCATGGCTAATTAAACCAGAATACAAATCAATCACTGCACATAAGTGATGAATTTATTATGCTTGTGAGCTTACTGTACCCTCTAGTGTCTGTTATACACTGAAATTATAATTTCCATGAGCTTATAGAGTAATCGTTTACCCTAAGCTTTATCTTTATCTACTGTATTGATCTCAGGCTCTTCTGCAAGGAATGGAAGGTTGGTGGGCCAGATAAATATGGGAAGTTAAAACACCTCAGTGAAGAAATGCAGGAACTCCTGACCATGTGACTAAGACTTGCTTTTCCCCCTTAATTAATTTCAACTGCTATTAAGTGTCCTAGTCCTAAATCTAGAGCAAATCTAATTCCAATGAATGAATAGTAAGGAAGTGTGGGAAATGGCCCTGGCAGAATGTACAACATGATGGACTTGGAGTGTATCCCATTGCTCATTTTCTTCCTTGATGGAATGAAAGATAGATTAGAACTGTACCTTCAAAAGTTATTGGGAAATCTCTGCAATGATAGATTTGTGCCACAATACTAACATATTAAGGCATGATTGAAATTTTCTGATTTTTTTTT
>JADRCD010217792.1:23904-59343 GCA_019843815.1 Montemys delectorum | reverse complement strand
CATTCTCCTGGTATCATCCAATTACTGGACTCTACCAAGTACAGCCTATTCCTGTGGACTTGAGCTTCTTAAAATCTATTACTGCTTCTTACAAAATCTATCAAATGTCTGACCCCAACTCAAAGTATCATAACACCCCTTTTCCTACCCATCAGGCTAGAGGTTCCCTTCCTAGAACTAACTGGCAACTTCACTTTACCCACATGCCCACTGTCAGGCGGGGCCAAGTACCTCCTGGTCTTGTAGACACCTTCTCAAGGTGGGTAGAGGCATTTCCCACAACTAACAAAAGGGCTCAGACAGTCTCTGATGTCCTCCTCCAGGAGATCATCCCCCGGTTTGGTGTCCCAGCCTCTCTCCAGTCGGACAATGGTCCTAAATTTACTTCCCAAGTCTCTCAAATCCTATCTAAGGCTCTAGATATCCCCTGGCACTTTCACATTCCTTACCACCCTCAATCTTCTGGTAAGGTAGAAAGAACTAATTGCTCTTTAAAAACTACTCTCGTTAAGCTGTCACAAGAACTTCACCTTAATTGGGTAAAACTCCTACCCCTGGCTCTTTTCAGGTTACGAGCTCTTCCAAAGCAGCCTCTCCTCATCTCTCCCTTTAAACTCATGTATAAATGTCCAGTTCTAACCCCTGGTCTCTCACCTAAATGTTCTCCCCTCCCAGACCATCTACTTACCCCTACAGCTGCTAAACGAGAGGGACTCCCTCATTGGGTCCATCTGTCTCACCTCAAACCTTTCATTCCTCCACCTAAAAATTACTCTTCTTCATACACATCAATCTTAACAGGACCATGCTCTATTAAGCTCCAGGGGACAACGAGGCCGTCTACCTTATCTCCCATCCCAAAAAATGAGACTCCACTCCGGCAACCGAACTCGACCTCACTGGATTAAACATGGTTTCTCATCCTCCCCCTACTGTTCATTTCTCTCCAGGGTAGTCCTTATATCTAGAGATTCGAGGTTCAAGATGATCTCTATACTTGCTTTCTCTTTGACCAGACAGAAGATTACTGTAAAAAAATGGCCTGACAAATATGGGAACTGCCCATATTGGTCTTGTCAAATACATATGCTAGGATCACGGATCAATCATTTCTTCTATTAACATCACAAGACACTCTTTTTCCACATCCAAGACCCGTGGGATTCCAGGTGGGAGACAAAAGTCGTCGGTAAGCTCTATCGTAAAAATCAGCCCAGAGGCCCAGTAAGTACCATCCATATTCAAAGAAAATATGTCTCAATTGCCCTGCAATCCAAGACACGTCAGTTTTTTGTGGCACTTAGGCATATCATCGCCTACCTGCTAGCTGGTCAAGAGTTTGCACATTAGTGCTTCTTTTCCCTAAACTAAGAGTAGTCCAGGGAAATGAGCCCCTGCCAATCCCAGTTATAAATATGATAGCTGCTTAACATAAGAGGACAGCTCAAATTGTGCCACTCCTGGTCGCTACAAAAATAGCCATAGGTGTTGATACTGGAGCTACAAGGATAACAATGTCCATGATCCAATATAATACATTTACTTCCCAGTTCCAAAGTAATTTTCAAAGTGTCTAAAACTGTGCTTACTATCCAAAAACAGACTAATTCTTTGGCAGCCGTCGTGCTTCAAAACAGACGAGGACTAGATATCCTGACAGCTAAAGAAGGTGGTCTTTGCCTGTTCCTCCAAGAAGAATGCTGCTTCTATGTCAACCAATCCGGGATAGTACGAAATAAAATCCAGGAGCTACAGTCAGACATAAAAAATTTCAGAGACTGCGAGACCTCCAGTTCTGAGGTTTTCAAAAACCCCATGTGGAAGTGGATACTCCTGTTTGTAACTCCTGTCCTAGTCATCTTCCTGGTGTTATTATTTACTCCCTGCCTCATTAATCTTGTTTCTACATTTCTTCAACGACAAATACAAAAAATTTTTTAACCAAACTATCAATCAGCTTCTGTTACAGGACTACCAGCCGATGCCCACAGACGAGCCACTGTCCATAAAGAGAACTGATGCAAACGTCTACCAAGTGGATCCTGAAGGTGAAAGCCAGCTACCACCACCGACAACGCCCCTAGACAGCAAGAAGTAGCTTAAGAGACACGACGCCCTCGTCCCCTTTTCACCATCGGCTTCCCCTTCCCTTTTTCTTTCCTTCTCTTTATAATATCAAAAAGGGAGGTATGTTAGCATCACCGAGTGCCTGCACCTGTAAATAGGCAAGACCACAGATCTGTTACCATGGCAATGCCCCCCCCCATTCCCAAGAACCCCTAGGGCTACCCAGTTTCACCTGGGCAGTACATACGTCATCACGCAGATATAAAGGAGAAACACTCCTCTCTCCGCCCTTTTTTTTGCTCTCTCTTCTCTTTCCTTCTCTTT
This sequence comes from Montemys delectorum, assembly GCA_019843815.1. Taxonomy (NCBI): domain Eukaryota; kingdom Metazoa; phylum Chordata; class Mammalia; order Rodentia; family Muridae; genus Montemys; species Montemys delectorum. The sequence continues at coordinate 56,952 of JADRCD010217792.1, read as the reverse complement.
CCGTGCTACTGCCCCCTCTCCTCCTCTTAATTAAACCTCTTACATGGAACTGTTTGGTCCCAGAGTGTGGTGCTTTCTAACGAGAACATATCAGCCGTTCCTAACATTGATTACTTGCTTTTCATGAAAATTACATAATAAATCTAAATCTTGATTCACTGCTTCCTTTCTTCACATCTGTTCTGACTTGCTTTTGAATCCATTTTCTACACATTTAAATCAGTCTGTTTTCCCCATAATGGAATATGGGGTACATATGAGGAGCAGGGCCAAATTTGTATCCTGATTATTAATAGATCAGTAATGATGGTTACTATCTCATACCTCTCCCACAGTTGTTTATATTTTATTTAAAATCTGTAAAAACATTTCTATGTAGCACCTTGATATGTGTAATAATTTCCTTTTGTTCCAAGCTGCTGAAAGTGTCTTTGAACCACCACACGGAGCCATTCATCTATTTCTTCAAGACAGCTTCACTTTCATCATAAAAAAAATGAACATCAAGAAAAATGAACTCTGAAATCAAAGAGGGAAAACAAAGGTGAGCAAGAGGGTCCTGTGAGGCAATAGAGGAAGAATTGAGGCAGCTGCTGGAAACCACCAGTCCCTATTGTTCTAAACTGCTCCTGTTTGTACCAGGCAGCAGCTCCTTGCTCTACACCAAAGCCTTTCAGAGCAATTCTTGCATTCCTAGTTGCTTACAGTCTCAGAATTCTGATCACTGTTTGCCTCAGTCAGGAACAAGTGTGCTATGTTGCCCCTGGTTGATAAGTAGGCAGTGTTACTGCAGGATATCCTGCTGTGCTTGTCTGCTTTAGTCTTGAATTTCCTTATTGTTCTAGTCACAGTGACCTCAGACCAGCATTCTTGGTAAAATGCAATGTCTACTTTAAAACCTGTCACTGTGCTTGCAAAAATAACTTGGGAATAAATCTGAATGGTCATTCCCTGCACATGCTTCATTGTTGTTAAAGTAAAAACTGGGGAAGAGAAGTCTTGAAAATAGAAAATGGAAAGAGAATACTATTCTGCAAATTGCTCTATCACCTATGAATTGTCAGGAAAGGACTCTACTCCCCAACTCTGGAAATGATGAATAAGAATAAAATCAAAGAATAACAGAGGCTTCTTATAGTGGTGTCAATGAAGGATGAAGGCAATTTGGGTTGGGGAGCACTGGGGTCATATATAAGGAAGATTAGAAAGGCTAAGAGGAGATAAAATAAACATGGGGCTACTGGAGGAGGAAGAGGATTTGATGCATACTCAATAGGTACAGCAGTCCCTATCTTACAGGCAACTCTTAACTGAAGTTACAAGGAATTTCCCACATCATATTTAATGTAACTTTCCTGTCTTCTTTTTGATAAAAGGAAAAGTTCAGGTGTCTTAGGGCTTCTATTCCTGCACCAACATCATGACCAAGAAACAAGTTGCGGAGGAAAGGGTTTATTCAACTCCCACTTCCACACTGCTGTTCATCACCAAAGGAAGTCAGGACTGGAACTCAAGCAGGTCAGGAAGCAGGAGCTGATGCTGAGGCCATGGAGAGATGTTCCTTACTGGCTTGCTTCCCCTAGCTTGCTCAGCCTGCTTTCTTATAGAACCCAAGACTTCCAGCCCAGAGATGGCACCGCCCACAAGGGGCCCTACCCCCTTGATCACTAATTGAGAAAATGCTCCACAGCTGGGTCTCATGGAGGCACTTCCCCAACTGAAGCTCCCTTCTCTGTGATAACTCCAGCCTGTGTCAAGTTGACACACAAACAAAGCAGTACAGCAGGTATTTACTGAGATCACCATGTGATCTTCTGTGACGTGAAACATCTTCTTCTTTTTTTTTTTTTTTTTGCATATAATGCGAATTCCTACAAACAAGGACAACTGCAGGGTTCTTAGTGGAGGAAAAAGAAAATAATCTTCACTCTGTAATATTTTATACCTATATGTCTCTATTACCTAAAATAAAATAAAATAAAAAAGCAAAATATTTCCAAAGTGGATTTCATCCCAGGAGAGGCAATTTGTATGACAAAAAGTTATGTTGGTTTTATGTGCACATTAGTTTGCTATTCAATTAAAGATTGTATATTTACCATGGCAACACCTGTGCCTCCTGATACACTGGCTAATTGTGAGGCACATGGTGCACCTTATTAAAGCAAAACAATAAAGGAGCCATCAGGTTCCTAAAGACAAAGATTCCTTTAACATACACCATCAAAACAGATGTGCATCAGAGTTTTCTACATTTTAATCTTAGAGATCCATTTTTGTGTTTCACAAGTGCTAATGGCAGTTCTGAGCTGTTGAAGGGCTCCTTGAAAATCAAGTTGAAAAATAGTAAGCACCCCAAGAGATCCTTAGAGGACAAATATCTCCATGTATTAAGGGATTAGTTTCCAAAGTTAATTATCCAATTGGCTCTGCATCAATTTCATTATCTTCAGTTTTCTCTAAAATATTTTGCTTCTTTATTTTATATGATCTGTTACCCCTAAAATTATGAGACAAGACGGCCTTCTTGCTACTTTCTTGACAACTTGACACAAGCTAGAGTTGTCAGGAAGACGTTACTTGTATTGAGAAAATGCCTCCACCTTAGTGGCCATAGGTAACCTGTGGTGCACTTTCTTGGTTAAGAGTTGATGTAGGAAAGCCCAGACTAGTGTGTGTGTGGGGGGGTCCTGCCCCTGGGGAGGCAGGTCTGGGAGGCTTCCAAAAGCAAGCTGGGGGGCGGGGGTTCTGCCTCTGGGGAGGCGGGCCTAGGAAGCTTCCAAAAGCAAACGGGGTCTGTTGCAAAGAGAAGCTTTCTTTATGAGGAGTGAAGACTACCTTTATCAGTGGTTATAAGAACAGAAGTTAGACTGTTGTTAGCAATTATGCTGGTTTAGTAAATGAGTGATTACAGGCTTTTCTCCATTATCTGTTACCTTCTTAGAATTAAGAAGTTAGCCAAGTGTCCAGTACTGGGCATAGATTCTCCTTTGTTCAGATTATCTTAAATTCGATTAGAGGAGTATTATTTACCGCCATGCATGCCACTGCTACACCCTGAGAGTTCCTGGGCACGCTGTTGGTTGTTATGGTTTAATGATGTCAACCACAACCAATCTAAATGCAGCGTGGTGAAGTTCTATTCAAAAATACATCTATAAAGCTCTTTACCCGATGCTCAGGGAATATTGCAAAACAAGAGGTCAGCTCTGAAGACAGACATGTGAATAACATTATACAGACTTATCAAGCTATATTTAGGATTTCACACACACACACACACACACACACACACACACACACACACACACAGAGAGAGAGAGAGAGAGAGAGAGAGAGAGAGAACACAACAATTAATGAATAATGAGTCCATAGGTTTGAAAGAGAGTAAGAAGGTTATATCAGAGGTTTTGGAGGGATGAAAGGAAAATGAGAATAAAAACACAAAATTATGGAAGCTTATTAAACCATAAAGCAAGCTATAAGAGCCTTCCTCTGTTCACTCTGCTTCCGGCCTCCCTCTGTTCACTCTGCTTCCGGCCTCCCTCTGTTCACTCTGCTTCCGGCCTTCCTCTGTAACCTCTGCTTGCGTTGCTTTCTCCAGGTTTCTCCTTGAGTCTCTGCTGTGACTTAGTTTCTTTTATGACAATACTTTATAGAATGATGTAAACAATTATCTCCTCATTATGATTTTTTTTTCATAGTAACTGAGAAGCAAATCCATACAGAGAGATTTTTTTCTCATTTCAACTGACTTTATTTTGAAATTCCAAGCCAGTAATTATTATAAAATTATCATGTTATAAATGATATTTACAAGTTATGTAAAACTTATCAAAAGATTTTCAAGTGGTTTAAGACAAGTTTCTATTTTGAATTACTCACAATGCATGTATGTTTTATGTAAAGATGTGCTGACGGTCGCATGCATCTATTAGTAAAACAGTTAAATCAGTTAGCTGCTTGCTGTCTTCAGGAACTCTATATCCTAACTCTTTGTTCATCAATTGTATAATGTCTGGTTTATACTTCAGCCAGACTGTTTTTCTTTTGTCCTCTATCCAGATTGCTTGAGATAACCAGCCTCATAGAGTTGTTCTAAATAGATACATATTCGTAAATATCTAATATATAATAAATTATAAAAAAAATGTAGATATTAAGTTTAGGGCCAGAGGGATGGTAAGAGGAATTAATAGGTAATGTGTTTGCTGTTCAAAGATGCAGGCCTGAGCTCAGATAGAGATCACTTATGTAAGTAAGCCAGGTGTGGTAGCACAAACTTGAAACCCTAGCATTGTGGTTGTAGAGAGCATGTATTTCCAGGAGACTCAACAGCTAGCCCTTCTGGCCAAAATGGTGGTGATCTTTAGGGTAAGTTAGAAAACCTCCTTCAAAAAACTAACAACCCAAAAGGTATATGCTGCCCAAACCAACCCGAGAGCTGCCTCCTGCACTGATGAGGCATAGGAACTCTAACAGCAGAGGAAAGGATTAGCAATTCACAGCTTCTGGAGAAACGTTCTTATGATTTGCCCCATGAAAGGTTACTGTGCAGCAGTCTTACACCTCTACAGGCAGCATGAAGGATATGCAGTATTTATTACAGAAGAAAAGGAACGTGAAGCTGGGAAAGTGGTGGGGGAGGAGAGAAGAGTTATCGTAATGGGTATATTTGAACAAAACACATTATATGCATATAAAATTCTCAAACAATAAAGAATAAGTGTAATAATAATAACTAAGCATATAGGATTATTAAGAGAAGGCAGTAAATGCTCAAGCTTTTACTTAGTAGAAGGCCTATTGGAAAAATAGTGGTTTCCTTAAAATTATAACAGGATTTCCCAATATTAGATATATTACAAAATTGAATTGAATTTAGTTATGTCCCTAAATGATATTGAGTCTGGAGAAAATTTTAAAAATTAAAACAGAAATTATTGATACTTAAAACACAAAATCTATAAAAAAAATTCAATGAACCAATAAGATTGTTTAATGAAACAAAATTGAAATCAATGTATTTAGTCAGGCCAACAACAACAACAACAACAACAACAACAACCACCTGGTGTGTAATTAATTAACTTCAGAGTCATAAGAGGTGATATCTCTACAGACCCCAGCCTCTGAAAGTACACTACATGAGGTTCCTTAAGCAGCCTGAGGTTAACAATACTTTAATATGTTTAGACATTTTTCTAACAAATGGATACGTATTTTTATAAAATAATCCTAATAAGCTAAGGGTTCTTGGATTAAATTTTAACAATTTAGTAGATAAGGCTTTGAATACTTTTCTCAAAATTTTTACAAGTTGTGGACTTAGGCCCGAAGAAATAAACTTTCCCTATCATAATCTTATAGCCTGGGTTACTAAAGAGCATAATGATACTTAATAGTTTGTGTAGTAATTAAAATGAATAAATAAACAAAAACACTATAAATAAGAAAAACTTTCTTTGACTTAACAGCTCAATGTCTTTCTTATTGTTGGAAGTTTAGAATCTAAGATCAGGTGTGTGCATGGTCAAGCTCTGGTGAAGGCCTCTTTCCTCAGGATTTCTTTAAAATTGCTTCCTATGACACACAGATATGCCCAAAAACAAGAATTTATGCACACACATGCATGTGCACAGATACAGGCATAGGCACTTGGATGTACACACTTGTGGAGAGAGAGAGAGAGAGAGAGAGAGAGAGAGAGAGAGAGAGAGAGAGAGAGAGAGAGAGAGAGAGAAGGGGGAAGGTTCTTTTATAAAATATATAAATCTCATTTTAGGAGCCCTGTTCTAATTATGCCCTCTAATCAGATTAAATTTGCCTCTGTCTTTAATGCTGTTCCCCTGGGAACCAGTGTTTCAAAATTTTATTTTGGGGTCTAAGCATAGAATATCAACATTTCATTCTTTTATAAGGAATATGAAATTTTAATATGCAGATAAATTAAAAACAAATTCCCAGGAACAATGTCTGGCACTTCAAAGTCTGTTCAAACAAGAGCTTGTCTAGGCCTTGTTTCAAGCTTTGTTATTGCCATGAGGCACTCCCATTACAATCCATGTGACTGTCATCAGATAGTAAGACTCCATCTCTCATCTCTTCCTTAGACCATGCTAAGCACAAACAGATATTCATCACAAATAACATTATTAACATAAACTATCTATTCAACCTGTGCAGAGGTCCATGTCCTTAAGACACAATAATCGGGCAGAATATTGCAGTGCACTGGAACTGGGTAAGGGAAGCCCTGATTTCAGTGTTTTCTTGATGATGTGCAGGTTTTGAACAACTTGAGTCTATGTAATGTAATGGGTCCTTTTGCTACATGTTAGTAGAACACTAATACTTGAGAAAATACTGAAAAGGAATGCTGGGGGTAACAACATTCTTCATAAACATGGACTCACAAGTTCAAGTAAAATTTTAACAAATTTAATCCAATATATAAATAAATATGGGCTTTGATTTAGTAAATTATATTCCAGGAATGCAATTTTTTTTTAACGTTAAAAAAACTATTCAGTTTAGTTCACCATTTTAACACCCTGAAAAAAACAAACAATGAAAGAGGTAAACAGGTGCGTGATCAGTTCTATAAACAAAATTTATTCATAAAATTTAATATTTAATCCTGATTTTTAAAAAATACTCAGCAAATTGAATTTAAGGAAATATTTTCACTATAAGCAGTATACAGAATAAAGTCCATGAATCCCCAGAAAGTCTCATGTATGACAACTGATCCCTAACTGCCAGGACTGAACCTTCCCATTCCTTAGCCTCCCACACTCTAGTACTTTCAGGACTGTGAACCCACAGGTACCTGGGGAAGAATATCATCTAAGTTAAGTGGAATTCAGGAGAGAGGAGCTGAGAGTACTAGTGAGGGCCTGATGCCTTCCTGAGCCCTCTTTCTATGAGCTAATGCCAAAGGAGCAGTTTTGAGTTCACTCCTGAATAGTCACATCTATCAGTAATGGAGACAGAATTATTGAACTAAATGTACAGAGAACAGAATTTTCTAACACTCTGTAAAATGGGAAACAACGAAAGTGTGGTTGATATTCTTTTTATTGGATGTTCTACTACTAGAAATTTTAGCTGATTTTATACCTCAGCAAAAGATCATAGGAGATGTAAAAATTATATTCATGTTTATTCAGATACTATGCGCATAGAAAATCAAGGGGAATTTACAAAATAAAGCTAGTCGTAATTTAAATTGGTAAAGTTAAAGTATAGATCACAATATTAGAATCATTTGGGTTTTATTATTCATTAATAAACAATCAATCAATTTTTATACAAGTAATGTTTAAAGCAAGATGAGAAAATACACAAGACCCAGATAAATATCACAAAGATAAGTTGAAGATCATTTACATTGATGAGATATGTAGAGTTTCCATGTTTTCAGTATGAAACAAGATGAATTCCTCCTAGAATTTTCTGGAGTATTTTTGAACTGAGGTTTTTTTTTTCTTGCTAATAGTTATAGATGGTTCTAACATATAAAAATTTGCTTAGAGTTGAAAAAATAAAGACAAAAAGTCACGAAAACCCATAAACAACACTTCTCATAAACCTTTCATAAAAAATGAAAATGGGTCACTTCTGTGATAACAACACAATGTCTAATGAAAAGAAATACGGTATTGGCATTGGGGTAGTGAGTTGACATTATAACATAACCAGGTAGGTACATCATAAGAGGGTGCCAAGTCAGCTACAGCCTTATAGACAACCCATTATTAGCAGGTCACAATCCATGTATACTGTCAAATGCTGCAAGAAAGTATACATTCATATGTAACAAAATGAATTTGTTCTACAAATCACACCATGTTCCAAAATTGGTTTGAGTGCAGAAGAGATGACTCAGTCCATAAAGACACCTGGGGTAAAGCAGGACAGTCTGAATTCAGTCCCTGGAACCCACAGTGGAAGAGAAAACAACAGCCCAGAAGCTGCTTTCTGCCCACAGCACAATATGTGTTGTATCTGTGTGTTCACGTGTACAATAGAGAAATAAAAGAAAAAAGAAATAAAGCAATTAAAAGTGGGTATGATGGTGCGTTCCTGTAGTGCCAGTATTTAATCTGTTCAGAATCACCGTTGTCTACACAGCAAGTTTGATGCCAGTCAAAGCTACACCAAGTACTCTCTCGTACCACAAGCAAAAGAAAGAACTTATACAGTGTCATGGAGCTAAATATGAAACATAAAATCTAAACTACCTACATGTATAACAACCTCACTAATCGCCATCTTAAACCTAAGTCCTGTTGGAAGTCATCTAAGTTCACAGTGATTATAGTCAATAAATCTGCCAGGTTCAGCCTTGATAAGCTAGGTTGTGTCCAGCATCTTGTTAGACACAGTCAGTGGATAATTTAGGGAAGCTGCTTTTTTTTTTCCCATGCTCTCTTACTCACTCTTCTTCCCCTTTGTAAACAACAACGGCAACAACAATAATCCAGGGAATCAAAAGAAATCAAATAATGAAAATAAAACCAGACAAACTAAAATCCAAAGAAAGTAATAAGATAGAAACAAACAAACAAAACACAGATATCGTTTTGTGAGGGCTAACTACTCCTAACGACTCACAAATTCTTGGCCATGTTAGTATTGCCATACACTGGTTCTTTCTAATGGAGTGAGCCTTAAAGCAAATCAAAAGTTGTTGTTCACTTCTAACAATTGTACCACTATTATCACATCAGTATTTCTAGCAGGTAGGTCTCTGTTGTAAGGTAGCAGAGTTTATCCCAAGTGAAATTTGTGATTCTTTCTTTTGTTAGCAGGCAATGTACCATCCACCACCATGAATGCTAGCCAGTAGGGGTGAAACTTCTTTTTGGGGGCCAGTTATACTAACCTATGTCTGATGTCATAAGCAAGTTGTATTTTTGGCAATAGAGCTTTACCATCAGTTTAGGGAGAGTAACTATTAGCCTTGCCAACAGCCTAGGTGTTTGTGGAGTTGCATTCGATCAGTTTGGATAATGACTTCATAAATCGTAACAGATTTCAATCACTGGAGGTTTTACGTGGTGGGTTAAGATCTAGTTGGGGCAATCTTTCACTCCATTATATGAATCCACTTAAACTCCTTTCACATGCACGTGTATTTTAGAAGCTTCTACAGTGGTAGTTTCCCTCTTCCAGTTCAGATGACTTGACCACTGACTGTTCCTTCATATAGTCCCTCTTGTCCTGCACCTCCCCTTTAATCCTCCTAGTCTAGCATCTCATTTGTCTCCTTTTAACACTGTACTCTATTTCCTCTGCCTTGGAAGATCCCATCCTTCTCATAATTTTCACTATAGTTTACTTAAGACAGAGTATAACTGTAGTTATTGTTTTCTGTTTTCTGAGGAAAGGTGATATTGAGCAACTTTTCACTTTCCTGATCATTGGCTTAGTAATGATTTTGACATAGTATTTTATCAGTCTTTGCCCTTGTTCTCATTGATTAATTTGTTTTTATTATTCACACATCAAAATAATTTTAACAATTATTCTGGATAAAAACTTGTCAGGTTTATATGACTGAATATTTACCCACATATGACTTGAATTTTCAACTTTTTTCTTTCTCTCTCTCTTCCTTCCTTCCTTCCTTCCTTCCTTCCTTCCTTCCTTCCTTCCTTCCTCCCTCCCTCTCTCTCTCTCTCTCTCTCTCTTTCTTTCTATCCTCCTTTCTCTGTCTATACAAATGTATGTCTTTCTGTCTTTTTTGAAAATTCACTTTAATCTCTATTGCTGTGTCCCCTCCTGGGCACCCCCCCCCACACACACAATCCCCTTCCCTTCCCCTTTTCCTTTGAGGGAATGGAGGCTCCTCTGGGTATCCTCAAAGTCTGACACATCAAGTCTCTGCAGTACTCAGTGCATATTTTCCCACTGAGACTAGACAAAGCAGCCCAGCTAGACAAACATATCCCATATACAGGCAACAGCCCCTACTCCAGTTGTTCAGGAACAACATGAACATCAACATGAACTTTTGCCACATATGTGCGGGAAGGCCTAGTTGCAGTCTATGTATGCTCTCTGGTTAGTGGTTCAGTTTCTGAGAGCTCCAAGGGTGCAGGTTAGTTGACTCTTAGACTTCCTGTGGAGTTCCTATCTCCCTCAGGTCTTCTTCCAGCTCTTCTATAAGCGTCCCCATACTCCATCCACTGTTTGGCTATGGATTTCTGCATCTATCTGAGTCAGTGGCTAGTTGGAGGCTCTTAGAGGACAGCCTTAGTAGGCTCCTGTCTACAAGGATAACAGAGTATCATTAACAGTACCAGGGATTGGTGCTTGCCCATGGGAGGGAGCCCAAGTTGGGCTGATTATTGCTTGGCCATTACATCAGTCTCTGTTCTATACCCCTTCCCTGCATACTTGTATGCAGGATAAATTTTGGGTCAAACATTTTGTTGGTGATTTGTTACCCCTATTGCTACAATGTGTTTCATGCCTGGCTACAGAGGGTGGCCTTTCCACATTCTATATTACCAATACTTTGAGTCATAACTAATGTCACTCCTATTGATTCTTGAGCACCTCCTTTATCTCAGATCACTGCCATGTTCTCGAGATAACCTCCATCTCCACACACTCCCCAAAATTGCAAATTTCCATTCATTCTCATGGCCATCTTACAATCTATCCTGTCCCTCCACATGCCTGATCCTGAACCTCAGTCCAATCTCTTCTTCATTCCCTCTCCCACCCAGATCCCTCCCTCCATCTGCCTCCCTCGACTATTTTATTCCTTTCTTCTAAGTTATATTCAAGTATCCTTGCGTTGGTCTTCCTTCTTTAGTCTCCTTTGGTCTGTGGAGTGTGGTATGAGTATCCTGTATTTTATGGCTTATATCCACTTATAATTAAGTACAAATCAGGCATGTCTTTTTGGGTCTGGGTTATCTCACTTGGGATGATAGTCTCAAATTCTATCCATTTGCCTGCAAAAGTCATGATATCATTGATTTTAGTAGCTGAATAGTATTCCATTGTGTACATGCACTTTTTTTTTATCCATTCTTCAGTTGAGGGATATCTATGGTTTTGGGGTTTTTTGTAGTTTCTGTATATTAGGAATAAAGTTTCTATGAACATGGTTAAGCAAGTATGCCCAGAAGTGGTATAGTTGTGTCTTGAGGTAGAACTATTCCCATTTTTCTTTGGTTCTTTGGTATCTTTCTAAGAAATCTTGACAAGCAAAGAAACCACCAAATTGATTTCTAAAGTGCTTGCACAAGTTTGCACTCCCACTACTAATAGAGGAGTATTCCCCTTGCTCCTTATCTTTTCCAGCATTTGCTGTCATTTAAGTGTGTGATCTTAGCCATTCTGACTTGTGTAAGATGAAATCTCAGAGCTGCTTGGATTCACATTTCCCTGATGACTGAGGACGTTGAACATTTCTTTAGGTGCTTCTCACCCACCTGATTCCTTGTTGAGAATTTTGTGTTTGGCTCTAAGACTCATGTTTTAATTAGGTAACATGGGTTGTTGGTGTTTATCTTTTGAGTTCTTTATAAATTTTGTATATTAGCCCTCTGCTGGATGTAGAGTTGGTAAAGATACTTTCCCATGCTGTAGGCTACCATTTTGTCCCATTGACAGTACCTGTACTGGCTGGTTTTGGGTGCAAACTTGACACAGGCTGGAGTTATCACAGAGAAGGGAGCTTCAATTGGGAAAGTGTCTCCATGAGATCCAGCTCTGGAGCATTTTCTCAGTTAGTGATCAAGGCAGGAGGGCCCCTTGTGGGTGGTGCCATCCCTGGGTTGGAAGTCTTGGGTTCTATAAGAGAGCAGGCTGAGCAAGCCAGGAGAAGCAAGCCAGAAAGGAACATCCCTCCATGGCCTCTGCATCAACTCCTGCTTCCTGACCTGCTTGAGTTCCAGTCCTGACTTCCTCTGGTGATAAATAGCAATGTAGAAGTAAGCCAAATAAACCCTTTCCTCCCCAACTTGCTTCTTGGTCATGATGTTTGTGCAGGAATAGAAACCCTGACTAAGACAGTACCCTTTGTCTTACAAGAAAAATTTCAGTTTCTTAAGGTCCCATTCATTAACCTGTCGATCTTAGAGCCTGAGCCATTGTGTTGTTGGTATTCTGTTCTGGAAGTTGTCTCCTGTACAAATGAGTTCAAGGATATTCCCCAATTTCTGTTGTATTAGAGTTAGTGGATCTGAGTTAACATTGAGGTCTTTGATCCACTTGGATATGTGTAGGCTTAGATTTTTCAAAACCTATTTTAATTATTGTTCTTTAATGCTCAATCTTTCTTTTAGCCCACCACCCACCAGAGGTAGGGGAAAATAAAGGTTAATAGAAAAAAAAGGTTTGGGGACATGTTTAAAAATAATTCTCTGGAGTGATTACAGACAGTCTTCATGGTCAGCAGTCCAGTCCACTCAGCAAACACAAAACAAGTTTCAGTAGCAGCAATTCAATCCAGAAGAAACCTCGAGGCTCCACTGATTGGTAATAGTCTTGGGAAGTGGCAAGAAGCAGCCAAATATCACTAAATATTCTTTAGGGCCTTTCTCTCTATGAAGTCACAACAAGCAAAGATCAGCTAAGGAAACAAGGTGAACTACTGTAAGGGTATCATCAGAAAGATTGGCATCAGCGAATCCCAATGATGACCAGAAAAGATTTATAAGGCGAACCAATGCAAGAGCATTGTCCACTGTCTGTTGATTGTTGGGATATATGTATTCTCTTTCCAAACACCATATGTCCTCTTAAGTATCCGCTTCAGCAAAATATCACATGCTTTTTCACCAGGCAACTTCTAGAAAAACACCACATGTCTGTTCTTAGTAGAACCTCCTCTCCAATGAAACCCTAAAATCCCACTTCAGACTTGACTTTTGTGCAGGGTGATAGATATGAATCTATTTTCATTCTTTTACATGCAGATGTCCAGTTAGACCAGCACCTTTTGTTGAAGGTGCTTTCTTTTATTCGTTGGATGGTTTTGCCTTCTTTGTCAAAAATCAAATGCCCATAGGTGTGTGAGTTCATTTTCGTACAGTTACTCCAATTCCATCCCTCAGCCTCTCTGTTCTTACACCAATACCATGCCGTTTTATTACTGCTGCTCTGTAGTTCAGTTTGAAGTCAGGAATGGTGATCCTTGCAGTTCATTCATTGTTTAGGACTGCCTTATCCGTCCTGGCTTTTCATTTTCCATAAAAAGTTGAGAATTTCTCTGCCAAGGTCTGTAAAGAATTGTGTTGCAATTTTGATGGGAATTGTACTGAATCTGAAAATTGCTTTTGGTAAAATGGCCGTTTTCACTATGTTAATTCTATTTATCAAACAATGAGCATGGGAGATCTTTCCATCTTCTGATATCTTTCTCAAATTTTTCTTCCTTCCTTCCTTCCTTCCTTCCTTCCTTCCTTCCTTCCTTCCTTCCTTTCTTCCTTCCTTCCTTTCTTCCTTCCTTTCTCTCTTCCTTTCTTTATCTTGGTTTTTCAACACAGGGTTTCTCTGTGTGTCGTCCTGGCTGTCCTGGAACTCTGTACACCAGGTTGGCACTGAACTCAGAAATCTTCCTGCCTCTGCCTCCCAAATGCTGGGATACAAGTCGTGCGCCACCACCACCTGGCTTCTCAGTATCTTCTACAAGATATCTTCCTCAGTTTCTTTCTTCAGTGACTTGAAGTTCTTGTCATCCAGATCTTTCACTTGCTTTGTGTTAGAGTTACACAGAGATATTTTGTATTATTCATGGCTATTTTAATGGATGTTGTTTCTCTACTTTCTTTGTCAGCCCATTTATCATGTGTATAAAGAGAATAGTGACTTTTTTGAGTTAATTTTGTATGTGGACACTTTGCTGAAGGCATTTATCAGCTATAGGAGTTCTTCAGTACAACTTTTGAGGCTGCTTATGTATACTGTCATATTATCCTCAAAGATAGCAATACTTTGACTTCTACCTTTACAATTTGTATCCCCTGGAACTTCTTTAGTTGTCTTATTGCTCTGGCTGGAAATTCAAGCACTATATTGAATAAGTAGGGAGAGAGTGCGCAGCCTAGACTTGTTCCTAATTTTAGAGGAATTGCTTTAAGTTTCTTTTTATGTAGTTTGATCTTTGCCAATTGTCAGCTTTGGCATCCACATGGTGGGTAAACTGAGGCAGGCAACCACTGGGAGTGATTAGAGCCATGGACAGAGGTAGATTCAGATCCCTGCAGGGGATAATGCTGAAGGCAGTCAGCAATTAGAAACGTTATTCAACAGACTGTTTTTTTCTAAGGGAAGAAAGCTTAATTTACTGAGGCTGGCACTCCCTGTGGCCATCAGAAAAACTATGAACTCTTTTAACTCTCTGGGGCCAGGGAGAAAGTGAAGAAAAGAAAGAAAATTTATACACACGCACACAAACACACACACACACAGTGGATGAAACAAAAGGCAGAATCTAATGACTTCATATACACAAACATATACACACATGTATACGTATATACATACATATGTACATTTATGCATGCTTACAGACAAACAGACATACACATATTCACATATAGAATGGTTAGAGCAAAGCTTCTTCAAGCAGGCTGTAAGCATTTCACACATACATATATATACAAGCAATTGGTGGATAGAGCAAGCTCTAACACACCCCCAGCAAACTATATATATATATATATATATATATATATATATATATATATATATATACAAATAGTTGATGGATGGAATGGACAATTCCCCAACCCTCCACTCACATAAACTTTACACATATACAAACATACACATAGTTGATGAATGGAAGGGCTATGTTCCAACTCTTAACACTTTATTTTTCTTTCATAGCTTACATATCCCAGCAAAATCTTTCAAGCAGTATAAAATTACAATGTGATTATACTTTAGTTTTCTTACAGTAAATGATCTTGGAAAAACAGTGTATTCCATAATACCTTTACAAGAAATAGCATTATGGAGTACAGGTAAAGAAAACAAATTATTTTCCTAAACCCATGTACATTCATAACTAAGCAACTTGTTATAGATTAACAAGTGTAAGCCAGCAAGCAAGGTTTCTTTTACTGACAGGCAGCAAAAGGCAGTTACAAGAAAGGTGTAATTATTTTATTTATCTTTAAAAGGGATCTTGAAAGAATCTTAAAGAATCACAAATCTAAACCCTTATATAAAAATCAGTCTTATCTGCCATATATCCTCAGAATGCATATCTTCTCATCGGTAATTTGTAATAAATCATGTCAGGAAGCTGAGGGCAAAATAGCCATAAGAAATGGATTATCTCCAGCCCAGCCTCAGTGAGCGTCATGTCAGCAAATGGTTTCACAGTTCTTGTTCCCTGACCATAAAAGTTTCCTAGCTTAACTATTAAGAGTGTGATTTTTGAAACTTTAAATTATTTCCTAAGATTTTGTGCATGAGAGCCAATAGGAAAAATATCTCAACCTAGCTTCACTAACAATTTAGTTTTCCAAATGTTTCCTAAGGGTGGTGGTTATTGCTGATAGTCTACATCTCTAAGTACTTTCTTAGAATGGTTGAATTATCAGTCTGCTCCAGTAGCAATGCCTGAAAGAGATCAAGCGTTATTATTGTAAAGGCTAGAAATATTGTCCTGTGATGGACTGGAAGCTCCCTTAAAGTTTTCATAAAATACATAGATTAAGAGGGATGTGAGAGCAGCAAGCAGAATTGAACTCCATAACAGCAGGAAGAATCTCAGGACACCTAGTTCTCAGGGCTGTGGCACACTGAGGCTCATCCACGTGGCTGTGGTAACACATGGACCGCATTCCATGAGTTCTAAAACCTTTTGTAGTTCCTCCTGCATGACCCTCAGCAAATGTTGGCTATTGGCTTGCTATATATGTGCCTTGGAACCCTGATCTCTCTAAGACTTTAACTTAGAAGGGTGTTGGATTTTGTCAAGGCTACTTACACATAAAAAATGATCATGTGATTTTTTTTCTTTCAGTTTGTTTATATGGTAGATTACATTGATAGATTACATATATTGAACCCTCCCTCCATCCCTTGGATGAAGCCTAATCGATCATGTTGAATGATGTCTTTGATGTGTTCCTGGATTTCATTTGGATTTGGTTTTATTAGGTGTTTTCCATCAATGTTCATAGCAGAAATTGGTCTAAATTCTCTTTCTCTGTTGAGTCTTTGTGTGATTCAGATATCAGGGTAACTGTGGCTTCATAGAATGAGTTTGGCAGTATTCCTTCTGCTTTTATTTTGTGGAATTGATATTAGCTCTTCTTTGAAAGTCTGGTAGTTTGGCAATAACACCAACTGGTCCTGGGCTTTTTTATTGTTGTCGTTGTTGGAAGATTTTTAATGATTGCTTCTATTTCCTTGGGGATCATAGGCCTATTTAATGTCATACCTGATAATAATTTAACTTTGGTAAGAGGTATCTGTCTAGGAAAATCATCCATTTTGTTAAGATTTTCCAATTTTGTGGAGTACGAGCTTTTGAAGTAAGACCTAATGAGGAACTGAATTCCCACAGTGTCTATTGTTATGTTCCCTTTTCACTTCCAATTTTGTTAATTTGAATACTGCCTCTCTGTCTTTTGGTTAGATTAGAGGTTTGTCTATCTTGTTGGTCTTTCCAAATAACCGGATATTCATTTTGTTGATTCATTGTATTGTTTTCTTTATTTCTAACTGATTGGTTTCAGCCCTGATTTTGATTATTTCCTGACTTGTATTCCTCTTTAGTGTATTTGCTTCTTTTTTCTAGCTCTTTCATGTATACTTTTAAATTGCTTGCATAAGAACTTTCTAATTTCTTTATAGATGCACGTAGTGCTATGAACTTTCCTCTTAGCACTGCTTTCATTGTGTTCCATAAATTTGGGTATGTTGCTTCTATATTTTCATTGAATTCTAGAAAGTCTTTAATTTCTTTCTTTACTTTTTCCGTGACCCAGAGAACATTGAGTAGAGAGTTGTTCAATTTCCATGAGTGTGTAGCCTTTCTGGTATTTCTGTTGTTGTTGAAGTCCAGCTTTGATACATGGAGGTCTGATAAGACACAAGGTGCTATTTCAATTTTCTTGTATTTATGGAGGCTTGCACTGTGACTGACTATATGGGAAACTTTAGAGAAGGACACCTGAGGTGCTGAGAAGGTGTATTCTTTGTGTTTGGGTGATGTGTTCTCAGATGTCTGTTAGGTACTTTGATTCACAACGTCTGTTAGTTTCATTATTTCTCTGTCTAGCTTCTCTTCTGACCTGTTCATTAGTGAGAATGGAGTTCTGCAGTATCCCAGTGTTAATGTGTAGGGTTTGATGTGTGAGTTAAGCTTTAGCAATATTTCCTTTACAAATGTGGGTGCCCTTGTGTTTGAGGCATACATGTTTAGAATTGAGATATCATGTTGGTAGATTTGTCTTTTGATTGAATATGAAGTGTTCTTCCTTGTCTTTTTTTGATCAATTTCAGTTAAAAGTCTATTTTATTAGGTATTAGAGTGGCTACTACAGCTTCATTCTTGAATTAGTTTTCTTGGAAAACTTTCCTCCAGGCCATTACTCTGAGGTAATGTCTATCTTTATGACTGAAATGTGTTTCTTTTTTTTTTTTAATAAAAGTTTTCATTTATTATCGCTTCCCCCCCCCCAAAAAAAAGAAAATAAGAAAAAAATTTAAACAATAACTAAAACAATCCTCTGTACCCTCTCCCCTCCCCTTACTCACCATCCCACCCCCTCCTGCTTACTGGCCCTGGCATTCCCCTCCACTGGGGCATAGAATCTTCACAGGGCCAATGTCCTCTCCTCCCATTGATGACTGGCTTGGCTATCCTCTGCTATATGCATGATACTGGAGCCATGAATCCTCCCATGTGTACTCTTTGGTTGGTGTTTTACTTCCTGGGAGCTCCCAAAGTTAAATCAAGATCAGATCAACGATCTAAACAGTCCCATATCTGCTCATGAAATAGAATCAGTCATTAATAGTCTCCCAATCAAAAAAATCCCAGGACCAGATGGGTTCAGTGCATAGTTTTATCAGACCTTCAAAGAAGACCTAATACCAATACTCCTCAAACTATTCCACAGAATAGAAACAG
Organism: Montemys delectorum; assembly: GCA_019843815.1. Lineage (NCBI taxonomy): Eukaryota > Metazoa > Chordata > Mammalia > Rodentia > Muridae > Montemys > Montemys delectorum. Next base: position 38,828 of record JADRCD010217792.1, on the reverse strand, counting down.
AAGATACTCTACCCAATTCGTTCTATGAAGCCACAATTGCTCTTATACCTAAACCACAGAAAGACCTAACAAAGAAAGAAAATTTCAGACCAATTTTCCTTATGAATATCAATGTAAAAATACTCAATGAAATGTGTTTCTTGTGTGCAACAGAATGATGGATCTTGTCACATCAATTGTGTTAGCCTGTGTCTTTTTATTGGGGAAGTGAGTTCGTTAATGTTGAGAGATATTACTGACCAGTGATTATTAATTCCTGTTATTTTTATGTTGGTGGTGTCACTGTGTGTGTGTGTGTGTGTGTGTGTGTGTGTGTGTGTGTATTTGTGTACACTTCTTTTGTTTTTTCTTGTAAGCAATTTATTTCTTCTGTTTACTTGGATAGCATTATCCTTCTTAGTTTTGAGTTTTCCTTTTAGTATTTTCTGTAGTGCTGAGTTAGTGAATAGATTTGGATTTTCCTTGAAATATCTTGTTTCCACCATCTATGGTGATTGAGTGTTTTTCTGGGTACTGTAGTCTACGTTGGCATCTATGGTTTCTAGAAGTTGCAAGATATCTGTCTGTCCAGTCCCTCTAGCTTCTGAAGCTCTGTTGAGAAGTCAGGTATAATTCAGGTAGGTCTACCTTAGTATATTATCTGCCCTTTTCCCTTGCTGCTTTTAATATTCTTTCTTTTTTTTTTTTCTGTAGATTTGGGTTTTGATTATTATGCAGAGGGGGGATTTTTCTCTTTTCGTCCAGTCTATTTGGTGTTCTAAAAGCTTCTTTTATGTTTGTAGGCATCTCTTCCTATAGGTTACAAAAATTTTCTTCTATGATATTGCTGCAAATATTTCTCATGCTTGGAGTTGTGATGCTTCGTTTTATTCTATTCCTATTATTCCATGGTATCGCAAATTTCCTGGATGTTGTGTGTCAGGAGGTTTTTTAGATTTAACATTTTCTTTGACTGAGGTAACAGTTTCTTCTATTGCATTTTCTACACCTGGCATTTTTTTCTTCCATTTTCTTGCTTTCTGCTGGCCATGCTGTTCTCTCCCCTAGGTTTTTTGTCTTCAGGATTACCTCAGTTTGTTTCCTCTTTATTGCTTCTATTTCTATTTTCAGGTTATTTATTTCCTTCACCTGTTTTTATTTCACTTTCCTGTAATTTTTAAGGGATTTATTTGTTTTCTCTTTAAAGACCTGTACCTGTTTGTTCGTATTTTCTTGTATTTCTTTAAGGGATTTATTTCCTCTCTAAAGGCTTTTATCATCTTTATAAGATTGGTTAAGGTCATTTTCTTGTAGTTGAGTTATATTAGTATACCCAAGGCTTGGTATAGTAGGGTAACTGTACTGTGAAGATGTTATATTACCCTGGCTTTTGTTAATTGTGTTCTGTTGAAGGCCTTTAGCCATTTGGTTAGCTTTGGTCCCTGTATGTTCCTGTTGTAGTAGGTATTAGGAAGGGGCTTAACTTCAGTGGTTCTGATGTGGCTTGCTTCTGATGGGTATCCTTGGGCTGTATGCTTCTGGATCAGCAGGTCTGTATGGTTTCAGATCCTCAGCTCTGCTACCAAGGTGGCCAGAAAGCTTGTGGGAGAATTGTGGTCCTCTCTGGATAGCAGACTGCTCAATGCAGCTTGAGGTGTCACAGAAAACACATTGGGCCAGGAAGAAAGATATGGGAAGGGAATCTGAATTTTCAGTTTCCTAATGATTTGTTATTGGAAGATGCCAATCTAATGCATTTAGGTTTATAAATTAGTTTTAACTTATGCTTTTTCCCCTTTAGTTTTAAGAAATATTAAATTAACAGTTGTTTTTCATCCAATAAGTTTGTATAATTTATTCTTTCTGTGTGAAGGGCTATGTTTTATTGTACCAAGTGATCAATCCCTTGTTTTGACACATTTTTTGTTTTTTGAGGATGGGTTTTCATTTCCTATTGAATTATGTTAGAACATTTGTCCATAAAATCAATCAGCTATGAAAGAATGGCTCTATTTCTAAATTTTCAAAATTTTTACTATGACCTATGATAATTTATATAGTAATTGTGAGGGATGAAAACATTCAAATTAGAAATAAGACAAAGACATCATTATCAGCACTGTTATTTAATGTTTATTGAGATATGACATATTGATGGCTACTAAGGAAATCATTTTGCTTAGCCATGAAATATGTCCATAAACATATCTATATCTGTATCTGTATTTGCACCTCTATCTCTATACCTATCTATCTATCTATCTATCTATCTATCTATCTATCTATCTATCTATCTTATCTAAAGATACTATTGTTCCAACATAATTTTCCAATATGGAATAATCTCATCTGTTCTAGTATTTTGATATAAATGCAAGAATGCAACTAGTGTTCTTTTGCCATATTTTTGTAATGAGAAAGGAAAGTGTATCAAAACTTCAGGTGACAACACATGTTGGAGAGGATGTGGAGAAAGAGGAACGCTCCTTCATTGATGGTGGGATTGCAAACTGGTACAATCATTTGTTGATTCTTGATCTTAGAGCATAAGCTATCAGTGTTCTGTTCAGGAATTTTTCCACTGTACCCAAGTGTATGAGGCTCTTCAACAATTTCTCCTCTATTAGTTTCAGTGTATCTTGTTTTATGTGGAGGTCCTTCATCCACTTGTACTTGAGCTTTGTACAAGGAGATAAGAATGGATCAATTTACATTTTTCTACATGCTGACCATCAGTTGAATTAGCACCATTTGTTGAAAATGCTGTCTTTTTTCCACTAGATGGTTTTAGCTCCTTTGTCAAAGATCAAGTGACCATAGGTATGTGGGTTCATTTCCGGGTCTTCAATTGTTCCATTGATCTATCTGCCTGTCACTGTACAAATACCATGCAGTTTTTTTTTTTTATCACAATTGCTCTGTAGTACAGCTTGAGGTCAGGAATGGTGATTCCACCAGAAGTTCTTTTATTGTTGAAAATAGTTTTTGCTATCCTAGGTTTTTTGTTATTCTAGATGAATTTGCAAATTGCTCTTTCTAACTCTGTGAAGAATTGAGTTGGAATTTTGATGGGGATTGCATTGAATCCCTAGATTGCTTTCAGTAAGATGGCTATTTATAGTATAGTAATCCTACCAATCCATGAGCATCAGAGATTTTTCCATCTTCTGAGATCTTCTTCGATTACTTTTTTCAAGGACTTGCAGTTCTTGTCATATGACCAAGCCCGCTCAGTTAACAGGATCTCTAGTGCAGGAGTGAGGATTAAAAATTAAAAATACAGTTAGACAAAACTGTAGCATGACCCCAGTCAATTCTGAGACTGAAGGCAAATTTAATTTTTAAAATCTGCTTTTATACCATTTTGATTACATGCAAGTATTAAGGGCAGGCAGTACAATAAGGAACTAGCAAGGCAGTAAGCGAAGTCCTGTGATTACTCCTGTGACAGTTGTTTAAACGGCTTGTCATAATGACCAAAATACTTGAGCCCACTTCCTTGTCCAAGCCCAAAATTGTGCCTTAAGCCTACTTCTTTTGTTCTACCCTAATATCAGATTCTTACTTACTTGTCCTTGGCCAATGTCAGGACTGCCTGAACTTACTTCTTTGTCATGGCCAATATTAGATTCCTGCTTGAAGCCCAGTTCCTTGACTTTGGCCAATGTCTGATTCCTGCCAAGTAGCACCCCAAAATCTCCACAGTCATACAGATCTTTCACTTGGTTGGTTAGAGTCTCACCAAGGTATTTTAAATTATGTGTGACTATAGGGAAGGGAAGGGTGTCGTTTCCCTAATTTCTTTCTCAGTCTGTTTACCTTTGAGTAAAGGAAGGCTACTGACTAGTGTGAGTTAATCCCTTTCTGGAGGATAGTTAAGAGTATCAGCTTTACCTGAGTGGAGAACATGGGTGTTTGAAAGGTACCTTCAGGTTCTTATGGATTGTATCTCTGCTTCTGTTGTTATAGGTCTATGTCTACTATTAACTACAAGGTAGAGCAGGGTAAATATAGAAAAGTGCATGCGCAGGACAGGGTGGGGTGGCCTGGGATACTAAAGGCTGTACAATGACCGGAATACAGAACAAATGGCCAACAACTCACAGATTAAACTGTAAATTAAAATGTCCATATGCAGTATAGCTGAGAACAGTGACTGATGAGAAGCTAAGAGATTTAAAAGACAAATCTGTGCACATAACACTTGAAAACAGACCCTTAAGTCACATGATATTGCTGGTGAAAGCCCAGGCATATGCTGTCATGGGATGCTGAAACAAAATGAAATCTTTTCTGCATAGCTGAATGAATAAAGAACAAAAATTGGGCACATTACATCAAAAATAAATCACACTTCAATTAAAAGTGCTAATTTTATGCCTCAGTCAAAGACTCTTTAAAATGATGAAGGCGTCAGCAAAATGGGCTATTTGAATTTCACCCTCTGTCATTACATCCATCTCTCCTTAGAAGCACTAATGTACAAAGGACCTTAAAGTGGCCCACGGACCTCTTGTTGGAAGGATGAAGTGAGGATAATGAGGTTAAATTGGATAAATTGCATCTGGAAAAATCAGAAGTTATTTGAGAACTCAATAGGACTCTGCAGGTCTCCTATATTTAAACCACCACTTACATTTAAACTATTATTTAGTCTAACTTTCCTATGTAAAATGAATGAACCAGAAATTATGGCAAGTTAGGATGGAGTATAAAATGGTAAAGCAGATAGATTTAGCCACAATGTGAAATCCGTTTTCAGACATAGCTAAATCCCAACACTCAAGCTTCTGCATAGTTATTATTTTATTGTAAGAAAGTATAACTGTGATTTGCCATCCATAGACTTTTATAATGCTATGATAGTGTAGGCTGGATTTTACAGGATATTTCATATTTTCATATTTTACTTTTATTGCATTAGTAAAATTGTTACTGATCAAATGCACTATTTCTCATTTTAAAGATCATGATTGATGTGCTACAGTTGGAAATCTAGTCAGTTATAACTTTTTTTTTATGTTGAAGAAGATTTTTAACATGCCAAACCTAAGAATGGTCTTTAAATAATGTTTGGTTCCCTGCTTCCCTATTTAACATGGATTTGGATACCATAGAAGTTAATAGTTAAGACCAATGCTGTGGTCTTATCCCATTTTTCCACCAAAGACCTCCATAGAGAATATTAATCAATTTCATTTAGCTTCTTTTCTTGAATTTTTTAAATCAGAAACTGTGGTATATTAAATTGTACCGACCATATGTGGCTATTATAAATATATGATGATAGTTAAAGAGGAACCACATAGACTTTTCTCAGTATTTATTAGTCTGCATTTATTCAGAGTAAGCAAGTGTTAGAGGGACATAGGCAGACAGGGTAAATTCAAGTGGGCTTCCTGAGTTGGTAGCTTTTTAGTCTGTAGAAGATACTGAAAGGACAAAGCTCAGATGCTGTATGAACAGGGCCAATAGGAGAAAAGAGCAATGGCTTTATAAGACATCTATCTAGAGCTCCTCTAGCTGGCACCCAGGTTAGGGAACTGCCATCCCAAAGTGGGTGTTGTTTTCACCATCTCCAGAGATCTTCAGTCATTCTTGGGTCTTCTGTTGTTTTTTTCATTACACAGAACGTCTTTATAAGAACACTTAAAACAATTCTCTATATGATAATATGTATGATACATTGGCAATTTTGTTAGCTGAAACATCTACTCCAGGAGTCCACTCCTACTCAAGCCCTGTGGGTCTTCTAAGGCAGATTTATGCCATGTCTAATATGAAGTGAGCTGTGATCTCTTCTGTACCTTCAAGGGTCTTTTTCCACTAACTCCTTTTTCTACATTATCTGTCATCATACTGCAATGGAGCACCTCTTGATTCTCCATAATACACAATGTTTTCTTGCTATACAATGGCTGGTGACTAGAATAAAATCTATTATTTCATTTATATCTGTCACATACTACTATATCATTGACTATATACAAGTATAATCTTACTCATACATTATAGTAACATTGTTGACATAGGTGGTACTGTTATTTTTTTGTGGTAAAGGTAGAAGCTGAGGTTCAAAGTTCCATTTCCAAGTTTCTATGGTTCAAAAAGAGTATGGTGGACAGACAGTCATATATACTCAGGCTCCCATGTCCTCAGGCCCATTTGCAAGGATTCCATTTCTGCTCTGTGTGTTTGAACAATATGAGTGAGTAACTGGCAAGCATTTTCGGACACTATTTGTATGTTTACATGTTTATGTATATGTGAATATATGTCTATGTGATTACATACATACAAATATATATTTAAATACACATAATATATGTTATATATATTTATATATATATTTATATATATACATATATACATATACATATATATATATATATATATATATATATATATATATATATATGGTTTAAGTAACTGTTTCTGCTATGTGCAATGCTCACCAACTCTCCTGACTCTATTTAATGATGGTAACTGAGAACTTCAAGCTAGACATTCATTCTGGAACCTGCTCCCTTTCTTCACCATTGTATTCAGCACAACTTACTGTCCCTGTGCTGTGACTACTGAGGCAACCTGCTGAGTTATGAGACTGCTCAATCTCTTATAGGCAAGGCCAACTGAAATCTCAATGATGTTCATGCCATTTATGAGCACATGAAGAGAACTCAAAGAATTAGCTAAATTGAAATAAGCAGTCATAGATGACAAATATTACCAAACCTCACACAAACATGGTTTCTTAAAAGCTAATTTCTAGGAATGAGGAATAGGAAACCAGAGGTCTGTGAGTTTTTCATGAAGAGGCCATGAAGGAGGCTGGTTATTAAGCAGTAAACTGTAGTGAAGTAGGGAAATAAGCCTTTGCATGCTATTGGTGGTTCTAGAGATCACGGATATAATGTAGATAAAAACAATGCTGCAATTAAGGATATTGAATGCTTTCTTCACAAAGGAATAATAATATATACTTAGCAAGATATGCTCATCCTACTGTAAACATTATGTAGTGCATACGTCACTTAGAATCAACAATCAGAAACATTGCTTATTTCGATCAAATAGTATTCATCTTTTCAAAGATTAATCACTTTTAAAATTAGGCAGATAAAATTGTATGCGTGTTTCCTGTGCAGTAGAAAGTGTTAAAGTATAAATACACACACACACACACACATACACACAAACAAACAAACATATATGAATAAATAAACCTCATTAAGCAGCAAACATTACATATTTACATGCTTTGAAGAGAGCACATCACATTCACTTGCTTTTTATTTTATACAGTATTATTTATGACTGATTCATATAAATTTGCAAGATCAACTACAGAATCCTGTTCATTTGTATAACATGTATCCAGTAGATATTCTTAATCTCCCAGTCAGGGTCTTTCCTGTCAGCATACATTCCACAGTTCACAAAGCACCAGGAAGCCATAGGAAAGTATCACTTTATGGTACACACATTTTGCTATGCACAAAAGTAGCAGTACGACGGTGGCTATGACCCTTCTACCTCCCCACGTTATGTATCTTTAAACCAAGTTGCTTTAGCACTTAGAAGCAATTGCCCATGTGGACAATGGAATTTTTCGAAGAGAAGGGTTGTAAAATAATTCCTAACATGGAATAGGTGGGAAATTTGGAGACACAAATTTATTTGCATGAACTGGAATTTGTATATAATATATAAACTATTGTCCCTGAAATACAGAAAACACAAGACAAGATTACCAACTACTTTATAAACTTCAAACTCTTTAAGTGGTAATAAAGAGTCTTCAGCCATAGCCATGACCCTGTTTAAAAACAGACAAACAAACCAAAACCAAACCAAACAAATGAACAAAATCCTCCAATTTGCATCCATCCTCTTAGTTTTCTGGCTAGTGCCAAATTTGTTTTGCATGTGACACTTAAGATTGGGAAACCCCCCCAACCATTTATACAGCTGTTCTAAGGTTGAGCTGGTGGGTATTGATTCCTTTTATTCCAGGAGCCCACCCTTGACAGTGTTATGATGGAACTATGGAAAGATTTAAATAAATCTGCACTCACAGTGGATTTTAGAGCATGATTTCCTTTGCAAAGTTAGCTCATACTGAAGCTAGTCTGGCCAACTGAAATTTCAAAAATAATTTTAGAATTTGAATTCAATTTGTCGTAATCTAACACCATGTTAGATCTCATCAATGTTTCTACACTCGAAATTTTCTTCTATGTGAAATACTTTCATAGTAAGAGGTATAGCATACATGATTTTGTAAGTATAAAGACTGCTTTTAATAAGCTGTATTTTTCTGTTTTATTGTACTGGAGTGCAGAACAGATTGAATTCTCTCTTCTTCCAGTCAAAGGAGAAGTCCCTCTGTTTCATGGCAGACATGAGTGAGCTTCCAGAACAAAGTTAAGCACACAAACTATAATTCTCCACACCTGGGTAACATTCCATTGCTGTGGAATTCACAAGCCCAAGAATGCTCAACATCAAGCAGAGAATGTAAGAGAATGATTAATCACTGACTTGTGCTCAGTTTCAATAACACAAATATATTACTCACCATCTTTCCTCTTCACAGTTTACATTTCCTGTACATGAAAAGGTAAGACTTCAGTAAAAATCGCAAATGTCCATATTCTTACATTAAACAATCTAAACAAACAAGTAGACATCAGCAAGCAGTGATCCGGGCACATGAAGGTGAAATGCTTTTACCATCTGGTATAAAACCTGGACAGATATTATGTGACATGCTCCTACATAGATGTTTCTTTACAGCAAGTAGCAACACATCCCAAAAATTACATTTCTGAGGAAGAAGAAAAATGTATTGCCAATTAGAAAATGCCATCATAAGACGAAACAAAATTCTGTGCCAACCTTCCTGCTAGGTAGTAAAAACACAAACATCAAAGCTGTTTGTACCAGAGTCACTAACTATTGACATGCTTTAGGAAAAAAGTCACTCAGTCTTTGTAAGTTTGGGCCTTTGCTTATAAAACACAGTCAACACAATAGAATTGACCCAGGCTAAGAAGCCTAGAATTCACAGACTGTCGGCATTTAAAAAGATATCACATTATTCCATTGCTGTTCTTATAGAATTCTTGGCAAAAACAGGAGACACAATGATGTGATTCATTTTTGAGGGCATGTTTTTGTTATCTCAAGCCAGCTATGTGCCCTAGCCATGGCTATACAAGGGCAGACTGTCTATACATCCTTTATCTATTAAGGAAATTTGATTCTTGTACCAAAATAGTGTTGAACATGGCTACTGGTCTTGAAATTGACACAGGGCCTTCATATTTATTTTTGCATGTATTTTTCTGAGGGTGACAATGCATTAAGGACTGTCATTAGATAAGCAGGTGCAATGAACCCACCTGAAAAATTAGTTTATATGCACACTGCTGGTAATAATAAAGACAAACTGAACATCGACGTACTAGCTGGTGTGTTTTTTTTTCATAGACTCATCTTTGTAATAGCAAAACAAAACCATCTTGCATGCATAATTTGGCTTTCATTTGTTTATGAACCCTGTTTTTTCCTCATTGAAATAATGTGAATGTGAATGGCCACAATCTTTTATAGAGTGAACAAGTTTGAGATCAAAAATGACATTGTATTTTCGATGTTTTACAGACCAGTTTGCATGCCTGCATTCCTGATTTTAATTTAACAGTGTCGTGAACGCTTACTTTTTCAATTTCAACCAAGGTAACCAGGCAAGAAATCCAAATGATTGAAAGCTGTGATTGATGCAAAGAGTGGGTTTTAAAGCATTTAAGATATATTTCCGGGCTTGATTTTTGTGCTGGAAAGTAATTTCAGTCTATCTTGAATGTTTTACTTTCTTTAGCTTAGATACACAGCATGCAGAAATGCTTTTAAAAATGTAAGAACTGAAAAAAAATTCGTTTGGCTAAACACTAAAAGTTTGTACTTGTTAAACGGTTTCACGCAAATCCCTGTAGATGGGATTGATAAAAAAATTTTAACAGGTGTTATAGAGCAATTAAATATAAAGCCAGCAAAACATATCTTCGAGAAAAGCCTGTTGTTAGCCCCTTACATTCAACAATATTGATGAGCAGAGAAGGAAAGCTCCTGCGTAGAGCTTGACAGCGGAGGAGGCTGCGGTATGTTTTCAGGCAGGCCCTTTCTTTCGCCTCTCTACCCCGCAGCGTGCTACAATCCTTCCAACTATTGCACAGGTTATAGGGGTTATTTTCACCTCCATTATTTTGAGGATCCAGATTCTGGAATTTCTAATTCGTGAGAAAAATAAAGGCTATGTTTAAAAAGGAAAGACATGAATGTTATGGCTAGGATTTTACAGTGTGTGCTTGCGTAGATTCGAGGACTCTAAGATGAGCATCCACGTTTTCTGCAGCTCAATAGTAGACTGATCTGGGAAGGATGTGGTACGAATGCCCTATGGAAACATTCGAAGTGACTTTGGAAGCGCCTATGCTGGGCGCCCTTACTAATGTGTGCTTGTTCAATCAGTGTCTAACACAGTAGCAGAGGGAGCAACGTGGAAGAAATGGAAGCTTTCTCCAAGCAAAATGCTTCTACAAGTCCAGTCCCATGAAAATTATTCAAGTCTTCTGAAGGATCTACTCAAACCTTCTAATTCTAACCGAGCACCAACAGTGGTCATTTTTCTTCCCTAGGAATTATTGTGGATTAGAGAATTTGAAGAAGTTAAGATTATATATTTGTTTAGACAGTTTACCAGAAATATTGCATTGTTTTTTTGTTTTTTTTTTTTTTTTCTTGAAATACCTTTAGTGTAGACTCATTATTTTCCCTCCACTCCTGGATTCCTATGAGAAGCCACAACATGGGTTGAATATGACATAATTCCTGCCAGCCAATGTTATAAAATGGGGTAAAGTAAAACAGTGAATGTGCTTTGAAGTCCTGGGGCTGTATGTGTTTTGCAGGTGGCTTCTTCAGGAACTTCCTAAAATTATATTTCTTTTTAAATAAATTCTTAACAAATATTTCAATATTTATTAAAATAGTAACAAGGACCATTTTACAGGTCAATTTTATCATTTTCATTCTTCAAGAGTATAAGCAATGGGAATATCATGTGATATTCTCACATGACTAGGTCTCTCAGCTTCAAATAGTGGAGTCACTCTGGTAAAGAGGATTGAAAATGATGGAGAATTTTTTTTTTACAATATCTGGTATTTGTGCATTCCTGCTTTCCAAGGTGCTTATAAACTTTATAGAAATGCCCTCATTAGCCAATAGGCTATATTTTTAGAAGTAAAACATAAAACAATTGAGCTACTATTTGAAACCAACCTCAAGGATGTTTTTCTTTCTCAACTCTCTCAGGCCAGTTTGTGTAAAGAGTAAAGTATCCACCTCCAGGATGTGATGAATTCACATCCACCTCCAGGATGTGATGAATTCACATTAGGTTTTAGGTGGAATGCTGAATGGGCGTCTTTTGAAAGACATTTGTTGGGAATTGTAAAGCTAACAAAATATTGTGGAAAAAGTAGAAATCTATTTCTATTTAGAAATAGAAATGTGTGTAGATTAAGTTTACAACACAATCTAGATCTCAAATTCTCTGAGAAACGATGATACTCATCCAAGCCTACCTCTGAAACTCTCAATGTTTCCTGAACACATGACTCATGGATGGGTAATAAAACATGTATTATCATGTATTAACATGTATTATCATGTTTTTGGCACTGTGTTCAGTGCACCCTCTGCATTTCTATGTTATTAGAGGATAATAACTCATAAGAATAATTGATTGAAGAGATGTAATGTATAAATACTTCTTCCTAGGATGTTTGTTGCTTTAAGTGGTCAGAACTATTGTTAGGAACACTTCCATGTCCATGAATTCAATCCCTTGGATCCCTTTCAGCCCCTTGCTCTGACAAAGGCTGAGGCACTGCCTTAAATATTTTATGACTCTAAGGAAAAAATTAGCATAGGAACTTTGAGAATTTAATACAAATGCATTTTTTTAATGAAAACACAGAAAATGTAGACATAAAATAACACTAAAATTATGTTATTTTACATAGACATACCTTATGTACGTTATAAAAGAAGTGCCGATTTTAGATCCATCCTTTTACCTAATTCCTTTCTAAAATGATTAGCAGTTTGGGGCACAGCAGCGAATATTAAAAGATAATTTTAAAATTAAAATTCATATGCAAAATGAAAAAAATTGTGTCCTGAAACTCTATGAAAGGCTTGACTATATAAATAGTTGAATAGTAGTGAAGATCATGCTATCCCATGCTTAGACCAACATCTGACATCTATTTTTGCTATACAAATTATTTTCGAAATTGCTAAGGATGAAGTGTATAATAGCTTAAACATGTGTTTAGCATGTGACCTATGCATTCCTTTACTTAACATGCAGGGTACTTAGTGTCTCAGAGATTGTTAATTGTGCATTTTATGTAAAATTCGTTGCCTCTAAACACGATACCTACCTGGTCTTTATTTTCTTTGTTAAACTGAGTGAGGTATAAATTGTTGGGATCAAATTTAATTTGGGCTACTGAATAGTCCTTCTTCTTTTGAAAATAATTACGCTTCACTTTTGTGTCCAGCAGCAACAGCACTTTTGGGGAAACTTCTTGCTTTTGGATTTATTCCTATCTCATCTGCTTCTCTTTCAGGCCCATGTAAAAGAGACATGCAAAGTCACACTTCTGCATGTCCCCTGACTTTGTGTGAGCTGATCTGGTAAGTTGGAGATGCTTAACATTTCAGTAGTTTCAGTCACTGCATTTGCATTATGATGAAGAACATAGCTAACAGAGATAATGGGTTTCTTTAATAAAGGTTTAATGCTTGCAAGTCATCAATTACAATGTAACAAATTTAGAAATAAAAGGTGAAAATTGCTTATAAATGAAAAAAAAAAATGCTTGTAGAAGATGAAGGCCCATGTACGTGTCAACAGTCTTTGAACCTACCTGTCCCTGAACTGGTTCTAGTCTGATATTCTGAAATTTCTGCATTTTATTATCTTAATATTATTTTTCAAAACACTTCATAGTCATTTGGGATTTTCAGGTGGCATCTTAAGGTGCTTGAACACCGTTCTGTCAGTCCACAGCTGTGAAACCCTTAGATGATGCAGGTATAGTCTCAATGTTTCCGTGCGATCTGATGGACAAAGCTCATGCCCGGATACTTTATGTGTGCTTCCTTTTTCTAAAGAAACCGCAGACACTAGTGTCGTGAGGTGTAGGAGGCGAGACACAGCAGTCACCTTGGCTGGAGTTTGCCTGTGATGAGTCCGCTTCTTTACAGAAGCGATATCACTGCTCAGTTCAAGACAGAGGCTGTGCTGGAAGGGTAGACACGCGTGGAAAAGGGCACCTTGACAGTTTTATGTTTATAACCACATTCTAACAATTTAATAATTTTGATAAAATAATTCTTTAATGTTGGAATCATTTCAAGGCTTAAAAAAAACCCCCAAAATGAATAACTGCCCCTCGGCTCTCTTAATAGTTTGGAAATTGCTGTTATTATATCAGAATGGACCATGTTTTTGAGACTCTAAAACATCCATTCTGAAGTCCTATAAATGTTTGCAGGTCTTTCTGGCTCTATTTTTAAGGAGATTTTTGTTTAAGTTTAAAGTATTAAGGTCATGACGAGCAATTCATAAGATTTCTACCCTGATGTAGAATCTCAAAAGCTCATTTCTATTAAATTTTCAGATCAGAATCACAGAAGGCACATTTTAAAGGAAGTTTAACAATATGTCAGATTTCTCTGCTTTTCTGTATCATTAACAAAAGCAACATTACCATGCAGAATTCAGGCGATGAAGCTCTCAGTAATATATTCATATATTCTAATCTTTAAAGGTTAGGTCTTGCACTGAGATCAAGGTGCTCAGTGACCATGTACATTATGGTTGATTTCCAGAGTGTTATTACTAACTATTTCCAAGAGAGAGCAGTAGTGAATTGCAGTATCTGCCACAGCTATACAGTTTTACTCAAAAGTACTGATTTCCATTTTCAACTTTGTAACCTTTCAACCTATTGACCATGAATAGTGCTCTGCCTCAGTGTGACACATATAAATGTTTAAAGTCTAAAGGGTAATTATCTCTATTCATAGTTAAAACTGTGCCTTGATTCACAATAGAAACCATATGTTCACTCAAAACACTTTCAATAGGTTAAATAACACCCAGATTAACCTTGAGTTAGTTTACTGGTTAAAATAACAGCAGCATCTTCTTCCAATTCAGTAGTTCATTTATCATCTCTGATCGAGGTACCAGGCCCGGACTTTTAAGATTTAAAAGCTTAAGCTTAAAAAGAAAAAGAAACCAGAAAAAAAGCTTACAGATGCTTAAAGAGCCTTTTTTGCTGACCATATCACAGTCTTATCTATTCAGACACTTAGAGAAACTTTGGAAACTATTATTGAAAACTATATTCACTTTTGTATAATAGTTAATACCCAAAAGTAATTTCATTCTCAAGTCATGAAATCATTAACTTGTTGATTTTTCTTAGCACTGTGCATTTGAAGGGTAACTAAAGCAATCGTGGAATTTCTAAAATTGCAAATTGCCTATGGCTTAAGATCAACCTAGGGAGATAAACCGGAGGAGGAAGCAGAGCTCTGTCAAGATGCAGCCAGCACATCTCGATTTACTGTTAGAATGAGGGATGCCTGTAACTGAGTTAAATGAATTGAACACTAATACAGCTTTCAAATAAGGCAGTCCTTTATATAGTCTTACCATGTTTATGATAGTAGATTATGTTCAAACTTTGGACTCACCATAGCTGAAAATCATAAAGGGAAAAAATGTGTGTGGTGGAGTAATGAAAAGGTTGGGGTAGGCATTAGGAAAGGACTCTGAATTAGGGAGAAAGAGA
>JADRCD010217792.1:0-22500 GCA_019843815.1 Montemys delectorum | reverse complement strand
GTGGGGCTGAACAGGAGGCATTCGTGTGTTTGTAAGGGTGAAAGCAATCAAAATGCCTGCGGTACAGACACAGGGAGGGGTTATCAAAGAGTGCCGCTCCGATCTGGCTTGTGAAGTAGAGAGGAATTAAAATAGCTCCGCAGTAATGTAAGGGATGTCAGTGAGAGCTATGTCCTCTCAAACAAGACAAAGTAAGTCCACACCTCCGTCCTCCTTTGGTATGTTGACTCTGGTACAGAAACCAAATGGTCCCTCAGAGAATCATTTGGTTGCTAATGGTAATGGTTTTAAAAAGGTTACACCATCACCACCTGCATTGCTTTGTTCTAACTCCGTGTCCTGATGGGCAGGCTAGTTCTAAGGGGTTATTCACTCTATTTTCCCCTATCTGACGATCCTAGGATAATTCTTCACCAGTACAATAGAATCTTTGATCTTGGGTTGTTCTGGTGATTGCTTTCTGGAACTTTCCTGAGCTAATTTCTTGGCTATTTGCTTCTGAAGTCTTAGCCTGTGCAATACAAACGCTCAGAGCCAACTTTAAATTCAGTCAGTTAAACAGCCGTGTTTCCTTCCAAGAATCGCAGACAGAGCGTTGTCTGCTGGCTTTCCTCGTTAAATGGGGAGCTGGTTTTTATCTCTAATGTTGATTGAAGACTTTTCTCTCCAGCCTCCTCTCGTCTGTGTGTTCTGTCTTCCACACAGAGGAAAGAAAGCAGAGATCTGATCTCTGTGGTGGAAGAAACACTTCCTTGCTGGAGACAAATGAAAACAGATCTCCCATGGAGGGGTCTCTGTCAGTTCCTATGCAGCAACACTAAACATGCTCCTGAGGAAAGGAGCTTGGGGCATTAATGCTTAACCACTTCTTATTTCAAATCCTGTGGGGCACAGAACAGCAGTAGGGAGCATAGCATTAGGCAGGGGTGGTGACAGCAATGAGACTGTGCAGGAACTTCAAGAACTACTTTGTTTTTCTTGGATCCATTTCCTCCATATTTATTGAACAGCTACTTTATTGCATGTGATTTGACTCACTTTTGCAGAGAATTAAAGATTAGTTTTTCATAAAACCTATGTTTATAAAACTAAGAATTGAACATGGGAGGGGAAGTTTCAGTGGACTAATAACTTTTGTATTGAACAGACAACACAGTCAAAGTCATCCTTGCAGACACAATTGGTCCCAGCCGGGGTGGAGGGTGGTAAGCAAAGACTTCCTGGAGATTGTGTCTTTGATGGCATCTTCAAAGGAAAGACCTTGATTTAGTGAAAGGGTTGGGAGACACTATCTGGCTTAGTGTTACAGTGTGATTCTTGCTGAGTAATAGATAGTCCATTTGACTAGAATACCATTGTACGGAAGAAGATGACAGGAAACAGGTATAGAAAGGTAATTCTGAGTGATTTCATGAGGCTTTGAATACCTAGGGGTACCCCAGCTTTGTTTATATTACAATGCTTTCTTAACTTTGAGAAGCATCCATTGTAATCTCCTAGCATCTTTCCCCTAAGAATTATATTCATATTCAAAGGCTTTGAATGACATGTCCCAATTACCATTCCAGTAACTAGTGTTTGTATTCCATAGTCTTAGTTTTTATAATAAAACTTATTATGTCTTTTTAAGGATTAATAGCTACTGAACTAAGGAATATTGATAGTTTTATTATTTTATACCATCGACAGTGAATGCCTCTTATAGGCCACCTTTGTCTGGAGATGTAATGCTGAAGGAGATGGAGAGTCCACACCAAAGCACCAAAGTGTCAGCCTACAGACTGCTGCAAGTGACAAAAGCAGAAAGCAGGGGAAAAAAGATTGCAGTTCATCAGAATTGGCTGCTGTCATCATGTAGGCCTCGTGGCATTCTTGTCATAATTACTCTAGCAATAGTGTGGAAAATGGATGAGCTGATTTAAGCCTGTTACAAGTTGCTGATAGTAAATAGTACAGAAATTTGAAGAAGAGGGATATTGGTGAATGTAGAGTGACCTCAAGAAGCACCGCTGAGTGTCACGATTTAAGGTCAGCTGAGACATCAGGGCAGGTTCTCAATAAGACGGAAATCTTGTTTCTTTCCTGTTTTCTCTCAATTAAAAAAAGAAAAAAGAAAAAAAAACATTTTTTTTTTGTGGTCTCTATTTCCTCTATTAAACTCATAGAAGAAAAATGAGTTTCCATATAAAAGTACCATCGAATAACATAATAGTGAATATTCTAAACAATAGTTTGTTTCAGAGACAGTAATATGTGTGTGTGTATGTGTGTGTGTGTGCGTGCACACAATTGCTTGTTTGAATGTGTGCATGTACAATGGTACACATATGTGTGTGCCAACACATTCATGTATGTGTTAACACGTTCATGTTTGTGAGTGTCCATTTGTGTGTCTATTATTTTGAATTTTGAGGAACATCTTGACAAAACACTGAGTCAAAGTGTAGAGCTATGCAAGTCAACCGCACACTGATTCAAGGATGTGTCTTTCTTGTAACCTTTAGCGGACCCATAACTGATTTCTACAGTGAGTATGCAATGAGAAATACTTGGTATTATCATTTACTGAATGACCCATCTCCTTAAGAGATTAAAATATCACACCACAGCACCAACCTATTCCTAGCTCACTTAGAAGCCTGCTGTGCTCATCTACACTCAAATATGAAATGATTTCATGAACTAAAAATATTAATTCATCAGCCTGAATATTAATATAAGGAGCACAAACTACTGGGTGAAGAAAAACATATATGGGCCTAAAACATTTTGAGAGCATAATACCTTTTCTCAAATCTCAGCATTGTGTTAAATTTTGAATGGAAAGACAATCAGATCGTACCCCTCACCCCTAGAATAAGCTGGCTAACAAATCTCCTAAGTAATAAAATGAATTGGGATGTAGAAGGGGTGACTTAGTGCTGTTCATTTCAACACCTGAAAACTTCTGCCAAAGACAATATTAAATTCAGTGGAATTGATTTTAAGCTGTTGTGTCTGACAGGAATTAGTCAAGAGAGTTCATGGCTTTTTGAAGTTTTGTCTAGTACAAGATGTAAAACTATGTCTGCCCTAAGAGGATGGCTTCCTTCCTTTTGACTGACAGAGGACTTGTTCCAAAGAATCTAGAAATGGAATCCAGTAATTTTAATAAGATAAAGATAAGAGAGACTGCAGCATTGTGCAAAAAAAAATTACACTGTTTATAATAGGCATACAATCAGCCCAGACCCTGTTTATAATTAATAGGCATACAATCAGTCCAGACCCACTTTATGATTGGCGTACAATCAGTCCAGACACTGTTTATAATAGGCATACAATCAGTCCAGACCTTCTTCTTCTTCTTTTTTTTTTTCTTACTGTGCTCCTGGCTCTAACATTGTAATACAGAAAGTGAAGAAGCATAAATATTCACCGTTCTATGCTGAGATCAACATTTTGGCCTCCAGGCAATTCCTGCTTGCTTCCTGATGGCTTCAGAAGCTGGTACTCCCAAGAAGACAACAGCAAGGCAGACAGTGATGCTATTCTAACCTTTCATGGTCCTGGCTCAACAGTCGTTGTCAAGGACACGGATGCATTTCTTCGAGGTAGTCTGAGGAGAGATCACTGAAGCCTCTAGGAAGCCTCACTGTCGTTAACTCAGGAAGATAGGGGTAGAGATTTACATATGTAATGTGAAAGTTCTCTGATAATATCGTGGCAAGAAGGTACAGATGTCTGAACTCAAGATTAATGTAAGTCAGCATCAGGAAGGAAGATTAGGGGAAGAAAACACAATGCAACCTCTGTTTGCAGATAAAGCACATCCTCCTTGTGGGAAGGTAGCCCTGATCTTCCATGGTCTGGGTGTCTGCCTTCCTCAAAACTGCATGTTGAAAGCTAGGTTGTGCTGTGCTAGTCGTTTCCAGGTGAATTTATGTGAGGACTCTACCCTCCTAAATGGTAGCTTGCTTTATAAAACAAATGTGGATCTTCTGCCCCTTTCCCTGTGAAGATATAAAAAGTTTCATCTCTGAAGCAGGGAAAAGCCTCACAAGAGAACATACTCACCTCTAGCAGCTACAGAGACTCAGATATTTTGGGAGAACCATCCAAGTGAACTATAGTTTGGATCTTTAGCTATTTTGGATTTATACAGCTCTACTTTGAATTTTCCAAGGGAAGTAGACATGAAGAATTAATAGAGCAAATAGTCTGGAAAAAACTGGAGCCTTCTGCTCAACACATAGTCTGAAGCATTTGGCAGTTAACATTCTCATGATGCAGTGTTAGCTTAAACTGACTGACCAAATGTTTCAGAGTTTTTATAAGGAGAAGAAAATAAACCTGAGCTCTATGTAATAGGTCAAATGTCACACAGGGAAAAATAATATTTGCCTTGGTTATTAATAATAACTGAGATTTAAAATTTTTCTCTCATGTAATCATGTCATACAGTACCTTGCTAAAATATACACTTGTTTTTGGTGCTCTCAAAACTTTCCATTGAAATTTAATAATAATTTTCAAATTAAGTCTTTTAGGCTGCTGTGTAGAAAAACTGTTACTTCCTCTGATTTTGTAGCTGAAACACTATTTTCTTACCCTTGTAATGATGCTCAATGTCTGAGCAAATTTTATTGAGGTTAATCAATCCCCCTCAGCTAAGGAAGGCTTTCTTCTGTCTTTACTTTGGGGTAGTGTATTAAATGGGAAAAATCCCTGGCCAGAGCACAGTAGTACTTTCTAAACTTGTAATTTTTTTTTTATAGGTCCCAGGAAACCAGAATGATTGTCTTAATATACTGATGTTAATACCAGGGAACTTTAAAGGTTTATCATGGAAATAGTCACTTTTTGAAAAAAGATGGATGATGATTCCTTCTCATTAAGTAAAGCTGATTTGTTAATAAGAAAACTTTAGGAATGCCCATTCCTTATTCCCTATCCTTCTACCTGTTAATTGGTTGCCATTTAATAAAATGAGTTTGTAATTATAAATGGATTTGGCCCAATCCTTTTTCCTTACTTTTTGATTAACCTTATTAACCTATAGAATAAACCATACTGAAGCAATCTTTTAATTGAAGGTTTTCTATCAATAAGAATTTGACAGAATTTACATCCTTGGTATTTAAGTTATAATCGATTTTATAAAAAATAATAAAATATATTAATCTATAAAGTTAGACAGGAACAATACACATTTTAATCAGACCTTGAAGGAATTAGAAAATAATATTGGTCGTATCAAGAATAAATCTATTGAGATAACAAAGGAACCTATCATGAATAGTTAAACGAATACAAGTTACTGATTACCTGTGCTGGTTAATCTTATTGTTAACTTAATAAGATTTATAGTCACCTGGGAAATGGGCCTCTGGGCATATCTATAAGGAATTATCTTGGTTAACTGAGATGAGGATTTCCTCCAAGGATGGATGGCATCATTACCTGGGCCTGGATCTTAGGTGATATTGACAGGACAGAGTAAGCTAAGCACAGTCTCTCTCTGCTTCCCATGACCAGCTACCTCAAGCCACTGCTGCTGTATTCCTCCACCATGGATATTTTATTCTGGAATTGTGAACAAAACCAATCACCATTTTCTTAAGTTGCTTTTATCAGAGCCAAAAGGAAGGTAAATGAGACAATAGCAAGTCTCATAACCAGAAACAAGACCTGACATTTCTCCTAGTGCTCAGTTAGCCTCCAGAGGAGTGTAAACTTAAAAACTGTTACTGGGCCAAGCAATTTGTCATAGCTGACCTAACCACTGAACAGAGATTTATCGTTTTCTCTTAGGGGTGTAGAGTTAGGTTCTAAACTGCCTGCAGGTAAGAGTAGGAATTTGAACATCTGTTGTACTTTAGAGCTTGGCATGACTCATTTCTTTGGTGATGTGTTTGTTGTGCTGAAACACTGCTATACTTAGGTATAGCATGAATGGTTTTCTTCAGCAAGTCACTCTATAAGGTGTATAAAGGTATGGGAATGGGTATTAGCCTGTGCTTGATCAAAATATGTCTATGGTAGTAAATAATACTAAAGCTTCAACGGTAGTAAAGAGAAAGTTTTAGAAAAGTTGTGTTATAAAAATTTCCTCCCAAGAGAAATTGGATGAATTATATAGTCTTTCTACTTCCCTATGCTTACTAGCAGCTAAACAATAATCTCTAACATCAAATAGATCTTTCTTTGCTCTGTTTTGTACTGCCTCGAGTTCTGCAAACCTGTAGTTTTGCTTTGCCAGCAGGATATCTCTTGAACTTTATGAATAAAAGATGCTGGGAGGAGATAGCAGGACTTGAGAAAAGATGTGATCCTTCTCACTGTGTGTGCATGTTTCCATTTCCTGGTCTTGTTATGTCGTCCAAGATTGGAAATACTTGTCGGTACTAAGAGAAGCAGTCCTGATGCTTTTCAGAGTTACCTCAAGCGCATGAAATGACAGGACTCCTCAAACGTGAGAGTTATGAGCTTTTATACCTCTATCTACAACCAGAGACATCAGCAGTATCCAGGCATCAGCCACTATTGGAGATCTATATCTAAGTGACAGGGGCTTCTTTTTCTAGATGGCATGCCTATTTTCTGTACTAGTTGCTTCTCTGTCTCTGTGATGAAACACTCATACTAAAGGCAACTTAGGGGATAAAAGGGTTACTTTGCCTTACAACTTTAGGTCACAATCCATCACTGAGTGAAGTCAGGGAAGAACCTCAAGTAACGAACTAAAGCAGAAACCATAGACAAGTGGTGCTTACTGGATGGCTCTCTGGATCTCTCAAGTTAGCTTTTATACATAACCCAAAGCCACCTACCAAAGGGATGGTGCCACCCACAGCAGGCTGCACTCTCCCATATAAATCATAACTCATGACAATTTCTTAATACATGGCTACAGACCAATTTAATATTTTTAAATGGTACTTTATTAATTCTTTGAAATTTTCATATATTGTATTTTGAACATATTTGTTGCCTATTGCAATTCTCCCCATAAACACCACCTACTCTGCATAATCACTCATTCCCATCTATCTTTGATAGATTTCTATTGCTTTGAAGGCACACCATGGCCAAGGCAAACTATAGAAGACAGAGGTAATTGAGCAATTGTGTTTCAGAGGGTATTTCTGTGGCCATCACGGTTGGAAGAATGGCATCAAGCAGGTTGTCTTGGTGCTAAACCAACGGCATAGAGCTTACATCTTTAGACAATGCCATTGGAGAGAAGAGAGAGAGAGAACAAACACAGTGGCATGACATTGAGTTTGGAAGTCTCGAAGCCTATATCCAGGTAATACACTTCTTAAAACAAGGTAAAACCTTCTTGTCCTTCCCAGAGAGTTCTACCAACTGTGGACTATGCATTCAAATATTTATGCAAGTCATTTCAGTTTAAGTCAGTATTCCACCCAACTCTGAGATTTTTGTCTCCTATTTTTCCTGTTTAAGTTTGACAATTACTGAGTTGGTGTTGCCTCTTCTCAAGTGCCTCCAGGCTTCTCAAGTGGATAGTGAACTAACCAGCCCACGTTGAAACACTGGAAATAGCACCTAGATCCTTAAATGTCTACCTCAAGAACAGTGAAGTTTCTAATTTTTTGCATTTTCATTTCAAACCTCTAAGATTTTTAATGTATTTTTCCTTATCAGTATAGCTGCTGTGATTTCCATTTTCTGTAGGGAGAACTTTGTGATTTGAGATATATCATTGATAAATACAATGTATCTTTTACATCATTGATAAATGTGTGCCTTTTCTTAATTTAAGAGTAAAAATTGAAGTCTATGCCAAAAAAGTAATCTGTTTGAGGAAAGAAAATACAATTATGTAATTTCTTCAAAAAACATTCTAATGCAAACATGCAAATGTATGTTTTAATATACTTACAAAAGCAGATTGTATTCATTGTTGAATGTCTGTGCACATATGTGTTTGTGTGTGGAGTTATGCATACATATGTACATACATACACAAAGATTTGGAAAGCATTATGAATTGCATTTTATTTTTTTAAGAATTTAGATATTTGGGCGGTAATGCTAAGCATCTCAGAGTAAGACCATTGATATTAAGCTGGATAGGATGGAATTATACTAGTACAAAGACATTATAATGAATAAGAACATCATAAATTTAATAAGCTAAGATATGGTAATAGAGAAGAAAGGTGGCTCTCTGGTTCAATATGGTTGTCAGATTTATAAATGGGGCAAATTGAGGTGTGAGCACAAGAGAACACCATGTCTACTTGAAGGGAAGAGATGAAAACAATTAATCTGTGAGGCACAGAACTTTTACAATCACTGGGAAATGACCAGTCTAAGAGAGAAGTGTAGGACAGATTCTTTCCTATTCGACCTTGCCAACATTGTCAGCATTTTCCACTGACAGAATACATAGTTTTTGTTTGTTTGGTTGTTTGGTTGGTTGGTTTTCCCAGCACTTTGAGAGGCAGAGGCAGGCAGATTTCTGAGTTCGAGGCCAGCCTGGTCTACAGAGTGAGTTCCAGGACAGCCCGGGCTACACAGAGAAACCCTGTCTCAGAAAAAAAAAAAAAAAAAAAGAATACACGTCTATGCTTAAATTTACCCAATGTATGGTACTGTATGTAAGAACCGTGGAAAACTCAAATATGTTATCATAAATATACAACACACATATATAGTCTATTGGAAACTAATATGCTTCAAAGTTTATAGACAGCTAACAGGAAGGATCTGATTTGGACACACACACAAATGAACAAGGATTAGATTTTAGTATGTCTAGGTTAAAAGTTTGTGCTTTAAATAAAAGCACCAAAAATCGTATTATACTCATTATTTTCTGATTATGCAATGTCTGTGTGTGTTTGTGTGTGCTGCATGTATGCATATCTGTGTGTGTTATGCATACCTACATATAGTAGAGATTAGACAGTAGGAAGGTATCTTTAAGAAAAAGTGCTGTCTACTTTCTTCTAGTAGAGAGAATAAATTTACTCTTATCCAATCTTAAATGTAATTCAGAGACAGTTATTTTTTTATAACTGAATAAAGCTGTGAAATACTGTCCTATCCCAGATGGAAATGACATTTATAACTATGGCCTCATTAACACCTTCCCAATTGGGTTCACAATCCAAAATGAGTGAGAAATTTTCCTAAAAAGCAAGAAAATAGTTAGACTCAGATCACAAAAAATGAACATATTCAGATAGGAAAAGCACTTATTGATGTTATTAAATCTTCAGCCATGGAGAGGGGGTTGTTCCCTGAAGCTCTGAGTAGTAGTCAAGAGGTAACATTGATTCTTGTTAGCTCTCACATGTTTACCACTGCACACACATGGCAAATATCATCAATATGATGTCTTGAACTTTAAATAAGTGGGTACAGAATTATTTTACATTTTCTATGATTATCCTCTTCATCTTAAATGCTGTTGAAATGCCAAAAATTTTCAAGAGCAATGTGTCTTACTGCAAGAAAAGAACTAATGTGTATAACCCTTTAAATCTTTGCTGATCATACTTTGCTAAGAATTATGAAAAGTCTCTTTGAATTTTCTTTTTAAACCTGTGGGAGAAACCCCAATATAACCTAACTAACACGAAAAAGAAAACTAAAGCAGGCTTGGTGTTAATAAACACAGTTATCTTATTAAGCACTATCATTTGCACAATTATAGTTTTCTTTAGAAATTAGCAATCTGGAAGAGGAATGAGGTTGTAAACTCTCAGATCTTGTCCCTAATAGTATAACTCCCCAACCAAGGCCCAGACGATCACTGTTATCATCCGGGGACTAAGTATTCAAATATCAGTTCCTATGGGAGACAAACCACCACAGTAAGCTGAGGAGAGATATTTTATAACCACAGTTTCCTTGTTTGTAAAATGGAAAGGAGGGTAGAATAAAATGAACCTCATGACCATGGCCAGACATAGAATTTAAGGACAAATGCAATAGATTTGATACTTTGATATAAGTAAGACTCATGTTTACTAGAGGGTGCAGATTTTATTAATTTTGAGTGTAGAAAAAAGGAGGAGAAGAGAAGGAGAAATGTAGAAGAAACAGTGGAGCCTCCTCTACATAAACCCTGTGGGGCTGTGCATCCATGGAAGCACTCCTGTGGGAGGACCTAATTGAGGACTGCCTGAGAGACCAAGGATTGCTGATGAGGACAATACCAGCCAATTGAGAACTGCCATTTAGAAGAGGTGCTTTCCGGGAACAATAGGGAACAGGTGGAGGGTATTAAAGGAGAGTACAACAGCATTCAGATGAGCTTACTGAGGCATTTCTAACCTGCTCTTACCTGTGTCATTGATTCAGTGCCATCTCTCCTCCAACCCCCAAAGGCAGGTAGTTTCAGGGGGTAGTCCAGGGCACAGGGAACAGAGAAGAAGAAGAAGGAGAAGAAGAAGAAGAAGGAGAAGGAGGAGGAGGAGGAAGGAGAGGAGAAGGAGGAGGAAGAGGAGGAGGAGGAAGAGGAAGAGGAGGAGGAGAAGAAGGAGAAGAAGGAGAAGGAGAAGAAGGAGAAGAGAAGGAGAAGGAAAGGAAAAGAAAAAGGAGGAAAGAGTGATAGAGATGGAGAAAAAGATGAAGAAATCTTTGAGACATATTATTTGAATTCAGGCCAAAACACTGATTAAATTTTCAAGATTGGCCTTCTCAGTACATTCTATGCAGAGAAAAATGGCTGGATATGACTTCAAGGGACATTTTTTGAAGAAAAAAAATGATGCTGGGGCAACGATAGTGAAACATCTGTTCAAACGAGTATATTCTAGTCAGGTTTCATGCAGGCTCCAGTGTCTACCAATGCAAGAAGACTTAGCTATGGGAGTACCCATGCTTCTTGGATGAGTGTTCTGTGACTAACCATGTGAGTTGTTTACAGTGTAAACTCCTAAACAAATCTGTAAATTACCTGATTTCCTTGATCTCAACTACGTGTTTATTAATAAGTTCCACATTTATCTGAAGCTTTCATCAACTTTTAGTATCTTTCAAGATATAAAACATTCTCATATTAATGAAAATAATTATTTATCAGTTGTAAGGATATTGTACACAGCTGACAAAATCAAAACCAATAGAGAATCAAAGCCGATAAACTACACACAAATGTATCTTTACCCTTCTGTTTGCACATATATGCACATATGTGTATGTGTGTTAGAAATACATATATGTATATCTGTCATTAAAGTATGCATGCAAAATGTCTCCTCAAAGCATAGATGCTTGAACATATAGTCCCCAGCTTCTGATACTTTTTGGGAATTTGTGGATCACTGAAGTTGGGCCTTGAAGGTTAAGCCAAGCTTTTCTGGCGTAATTCTGTTCTAATCCTCCTGCTATCGTGCATTGCCTGGTATAAGGAGTATCTTCCAGTCAAGTTTCATTTTTTTTTTTGGTTTTTCCAAGACAGGGTTTCTCTGTATAGCCCTGGCTGTCCTGGAACTCACTCTGTAGATCAGGCTGGCCTCAAACTCAGAAATCCGCCTGTCTCTGCCTCCTAAGTGCTGGGATTGAAGGCATGCGCCACCACTGCCTGGCAAGTTTCATTTCTTTATGATAATTTTAATTGACCAAGAACTTTTCTGTTATAATTCTAAACATTTTGAGATATTCTTTCATATATTTTTCACATATAATTTATAAATATTCATGCATAGTTTGTTGACAACATGTAGAATTTTTATTGACCATTTAATTAAAAGATGGAGTTTGTGATTGGTTAATTGTAAAATACTAGATTTGTAATTAATCTATACTTTTGATTTTCTACACAAGCAATGGTGTTTATTGTTAGCCAAGTAATGTTTTCTACTATTGTTTCTTTTAATCTATTTCTATTTTGTTTTATGTTGCTGAATATTGAATTTCTGGCCTTATGCATAGCTTCTTTACTTACTTTAATCAAACTGAACTAAGTCAATTCTTTAGTTTAGATAATTGAAAGCACATAAATACATTTTGAAGAAATGCTTTGTGTGTTTTTAAATTGTCTTCACAGTAATAATCATGTTGTAGCTATGTTTTCCACTTTTAAGGGAATGTCTTAGAAAGTCTAATTTGATTGTAGATGTAAGTGAGTGCTTGTTTCACAGACTTTACATCTATAACTCCTGAGCTGGTAGCTCATCTTCAATTAGGAAAATTATACACCATTTTAATCCATGTTGATGTAAACACTTTGATTCTGAAACACAGCAGTGTGTTTATAAATGTGTGCATGTAGTACTTTATTAGGTTTAGCATTTTGAGATTTTTTTATTTTGTTTTTTTTTAAAGTGTTTTGAACCAACTTGATTGTTCCACTAGAAAGACTTGCTGAAAATCATGATGACCTGAATTTAATTCTTTGAATTCATAATAGGAGACATACGCCTCCTGAAACTCGGACTCTGATCTCAGCATCCAGTGTACCAAATGTTTGCCTACCCTCACAGATGGCCACATAAACACAAACACACAAACACACACACACACATACACATACCACTTTATACAATATTTTTAATAAAAAAATTTCATTCAGTTTTAGTCACTACTACAGTTATCCATTTTGTTCCTAATTTCATGTTTTCTATCACACACACACACACACACACACACACACACACACACATATATATATATAATATATATTACTGACAACAATAAGGTTACATTATAATTTAAAATACATACTTGAGGGAAAATGTAGAGTCATCAACAATCTTCATCAATTGTAGAGTCATCCAAAAGTTATTAATTACCAGCAATTTCTGTAAATTTGTATTAATCCATACCGTCTTCATTATAACTAGTATTTATATTTAACATAGTAATAATCTTCCAGATCCATGTCCTTAGATTTAAATATTAACTAATGTTGTCTTTTACCAATATTCTCAGATCCTCCATTTATAATCTGTTCTGCTACATCTAAAATGCATGGCTTCTAGTTTTTTTTTTTTCAGCTCTGATTCAGTTTGCTTGTTGTTTTTGTTAGCATCTTTATCATTCTGACATTCTTTAAATGCAACATCAGTAGACATAATAGTCTAGGGTAACCTTTCATTAGACAAATAAACCAGAGTTGTTCTGTCATTTACTTTAGTGTATTTAAACAGCACTTAGTTTTCCTCTGTCTTTCTTTTAAGTTATCTATCATTTTGTAGTTATATGGTTTCAATAGATATGTTGGAATAGATTCTCTTGTGTTCAATCAGACAAGATACCTGGGGCTTTTGCATCAGACAATGGTTTATTACAATCATTATTGTAACCCTTTCTCCCTTTAAGTGGCATTCTTTTCTTTCACATTTTATGAAAATCTTTCTTTTGAAATTTCCTGGGACCTATTATGACAGCTCTGCAAAAGACCCAACAAGCAGCTGAAAGAGTCAGAGGCAGATATTTGCACCCAACCAATGGACAGAAGTGCTGACCCCTGTGGTTGAATTAGGGAAGGCTGGAAGAAGCTGAGGAGGAGGGTGATCCTGTAGGAGGACCAGCAGTGTCAACTAATGTGGACCTCCAAGATCTCTCAAACACTGACTGGACCACCAAACAGACAGCACACACCAGCTGATATGAGGCCCACAACACACATACACTAGAGGACTGCCAGGTCTGGGTTCATTCAGAGAAGATGCACCTAACCCTCAAGAGACTGAAGGCCCCAGGGAGTTTAAAGGTCTGTTTGGGTGGGGGATGCAGTGTGTGTGGAGATATCCCTCATGGAGACGGGGGAGCAGGGAGGAGGTATGAG
This sequence comes from Montemys delectorum, assembly GCA_019843815.1. NCBI lineage: Eukaryota > Metazoa > Chordata > Mammalia > Rodentia > Muridae > Montemys > Montemys delectorum. Next base: position 8,747 of record JADRCD010217792.1, on the reverse strand, counting down.
ATAGGGAACAGTCAGAGGGTGGACTGTGGGGGAGGGCGAGGGGGAATAAAATCTGGAGTGAAATAAATAATAAAAGATTTTTAAAATTCTCTACTGATGAACTCCAAATGGCTGAGAAACACCTAAAGAAATGTTCAACATCCTTAGTCATCAGGGAAATGCAAATCAAAACAACTCTGAGATTCCACCTCACACCAGTGAGATTGACTAGGATAAAAGACTCAGGTGACAGCAGATGCTGGAGAGGTTGCGGAGAAATAGGAACACTCCTTCATTGCTGGTGGGATTGCAAACTGGTACAACCACTCTGGAAATCAGTGTGGCGGTTCCTCCGGAAATTGGACATAGTTCTACCAGAGGACCCAGTCATACCACTCCTGGGCATATACCCACAAGATGCTCCATCATGTAATAAGGACACATGCTCCACCATGTTCATAGCAGCCTTATTTATAATAGCCAGAAACTGGAAACAACCCAGATGTCCCTCAACAGAGGAATGGATACAGAAAGTGTGGTACATCTACACAATGGAGTACTACTCAGCTATTAAAAACAATGAATTTATGAAATTCTTAGGGAAATGGATGGATCTGGAGAGTATCATCCTGAGTGAGGTAACCCAATCACAAAAGATCACACATGGTATGCATTCTCTGATAAGTGGTTATTAGCCCAGAAGTTTGGAATATAGGAAGAATGACCCACAAACCACAAGAAACTTAAGAAGAAGGAAGACCAAAATGTGGACATTTCATTCCTTCTTAAAAAGGGGAACCAAACACACACAGAAAGAGTGGCAGAGATTAACTATGGAGCAGAGACTGAAGGATGGACAAGCATATAGCTATCTCCTGAGAGGCTCTTACAATACCTGACTAATACAGAGGTGGAGGCTCACAGCCATTCATTGAACTGAGTACACTGTCCCCAATGAAGGAGTTAGAGAAAGGTTCTATGGAGCTGAAGGGTTTGCAGCCCCTTAGGACGAACAACCACCAATCAAGGACTATACAGGGTGGGACTGAATGTTCTGGCAGCATGTGTATAGTAGAGGACTGCAAATTTGATCATCAGTAGGAGGAAAGGACCTCGGCCTTGTGAAGGTTCTGTGCCCCAGTGTAGGGGAATGCCAGGGCCAATAAGTGGGAGAGGGTGGGGTGGCAGGCATGGGGAGGGGGGAGGCAAAAGAAGTTTGTTCTTGTTGTTTTTGTTTGTTTGTTTGTTTGTTTGTTTTTTGGAGGGGAACCTGGGAAAGGGAAAATTTACATGTAAATAAAGAAATTATCTAAAAAAAAACCAAAAAACCATTTTTAACTATGACAAACGTCCTGACATAAGCAACTTTAAAGTTAAAAGGCTTTTTTTGCAGAAGGTTTTTGTCTGTGGTCACTTTGCTCCATGTCTGAGCTGTCATGAAGCTGAACATCTTAGCCTAGAGGGAGTAGTGGAGGATAGAATAGAGCAGAGCTGCTCATCTGATGGTGGACAGGAAACAGAGACAGGAAGGAAATGACACACAGCACGGCCTTGTGAAGATTTTGTGCCCCAGTGTAGGGGAATGCCAGGGCCAATAAGTGGGAGAGGGTGGGGTGACAGGCATTGGGAGGGGGGAGGCAAAAGGGGTTTGTTCTTGTTTTTGTTTGTTTGTTTATTTGTTTGTTTGTTTTGGAGGGGAACCTGGGAAAGGGAAAATGTACATGTAAATAAAGAAAATACCTAATTAAAAAAATAAATAAAATATAAAAAAATACATTATATATGAAAATAAAAAAAAGACATAGCACAGTGAATGCAGATCTTCACATGTAGACTTCTTCATCCTTTGAAATGCCGCTTGATTCGTGTTGCTAGTTCATATTGTTAATTTTTTGAGTTCCAGTTTTTAATGATCTTACACACACACACACACACACACACACACACAATTTCTTTGTCTTTTAAACTGTTTATTGTGCTGTTTGATCTACCATCTGGCTTTTTTTTATTCCTGAGATTCCATTTCTAGAAATTCTACCTGCTCCTGTACAGGGTTTTTATTCTTGCACAAACATCATGACCACGAAGCAAATTGGAGAGGAAAGGGTTTATTTGGCTTACTTTTACATTGCTGTTTATCACAAGGAAGTCAGGACTGGAACTCAAGCAGATCAGGAAGCAGGAGCTGATGCAGAGGCCATGGAGGGATGTTCCTTTCTGGCTTGCTTCTCCTGGCTTGCTCAGCCTGCTCTCTTATAGAACTCAAGACTTCCAGTCCAGAGAAGGTACCACCCAGAAGGGGCCCTACCTCCTTGGTCACTAATTGAGAAAATGCCCCACAGCTGGATCTCATGGAGGCACTTCCCCAACTGAAGCTCCCTTCTCTGTGATAACTGCAGCCTGTGTCAAGTTGATACACAAAACCAGCCAGTACACTCTCTCTTTCTCTCTCTGGTGAATGTGTGCTGTATGCATGTGTATTGTACATGTGTATGTGTGCATGTACAGTCATATGTCCCTATGCACTTTCTCTCTGTGTATTTGTACTGTATGTATGCATATGTGTGCATGTGTATGTGTGCATGTACAGTCATATGTCCCTATGCACCAGGTGTGCCAGGTATATTCCTCCATCATTCCCTACTGTATTCAGTGGAGACAAAGCTTCTCTCTGAGCCTGGAGCTTTCTCTTTTCTTATTATCATGAATGATCATCAAATTCTAGCAATCCTCTTGTCTCTGCTACTTGCTTCCCAACATTGAGGTAATAGGCATATGTGATTTTTTCATGCTTATTTCAAGTGTGTTTTGAGATCTGCACTTATGACCTCATACTTAAAGAGCAAAAGCTTCATCTGCTGAGTCAAATCTCCAGCCCTCACTGTTTTTCTTTAAATAAATAACATCTTATCTTTATGAATTTCCTTATATATCTTATATTTAGTATTGTGGCTATCATTAGCTCTCATTATGTAGCACGTGCATTCCTTGAACTTGTGACCATTTTGTCTCTGTCTCCAGCATGCTATGATGGCAGATGATACAATTCTATCTTGGGGATTACTTCATTATCATCTCTATTTTATGTGACCCCCCTCCTTTATTCTATCTTGTCATTGAGACTTCTAATTCATGTGGTGTGAGTGTTTTTCTATATATTCTACAAATACTCACTGCTGAAATCTTATCAAGAATGTGGTAGCTTTGGAGAAGAAAATTTAATTAAATATAAAAGTTTGCAATTTGTTTTTGCATGTTACATGTTCACAGCATGACAAAAATAATCACATTGCCACAGAACTTTATATTGCCTTGATAAATAGAACTCATTGCATAAACTTGTTTCCAGGATCTGGGGCTCAATCATTGTGTCCAAACAAGATATCAATAAAATTTGTCTATTTTCAACTCTGGAAAACACTTGTTTTACAGTATCAAAGGGAAAATATAGTTATTTGAATTACAAAAATGCTGCCCTCTTCCGAATGACATCATCTGAGATGGCAAGCTTAATGGCTGGCTTATAACATCTGACAGCCTGTGGATCCAACCGTGTTCTCATCTATAATTTCCTTCTCCATTCCCAACTTTACCATTGTCCTCTGGACAATGATTTGGAAGGACAATAGCGCTGCCACCAACAAATGCATTCATAATTTCTTTTGTGCCTACAAATTAGGAAAAAATGTCTCGGGTTTTAATTATCTAGCTCACCGATTTTCCATTAGGACTTCTGAATATGATTCAGTAAGTAGACTGTTGACTGTAATCATGACTGCTAGTTGAGTATTATATTAATGTCATGCTCAGCCTTCTTGATCCCAGAGAAGTAGGGAGATGAGAGGTCTTTCCTTGGTCTAAGGTTATGGCAAAGATACTAAGGGCATGTTGTCAAATTTTGGGCAGAATATTTTTCCTTTTGAGAAATCACTTAACCTCTGCTTTGGTTTATCTAGCTGTAAAGTGGGGTGTTGAAGAGGTTATACAATTAATATTTCTAAAGTACTCTTTCAATGAGAAATGTTGTGGAGGTGTTAATTATCTTGTCATGCTATTATTAACAGTAATTTCAGTAATACATTTGGAAATAGACCATCATAGCAATTTTTTTCCTTTTGCAATATAGCTGATTATTTTTGCAAAATAGCATATATGTTGATATAATATAAATTTCAAAGTTTATAAAACATCCCCTCTATGATTACCAAGGTAGTCACTTTACAGTTTTACATTATGCTAAATGGAAGAAAATTGAGACATATAAGAAAGCATGCAGACCAGTGATGTTACACCACTCGGTTGGCTGTGTGTCCTGTGCCTCACATTTTTACTCTTCCAAATGAGAATGACGGTTAACAGTTGAATATTATTGCTCTGTAGTAAGCAGGTTGGCTATCCTTGGTCACCCTCATAGATTCTGGTAATGCTCAGAGGCCTCTTAAAAAGTAATCTTGAGCTAGCATTTCCAGATTGGGATGGCACAGGAGAGAAGATGTGTGAAGAATGTACGTAAAGCAACTTGAACAAATTTGTTGTCTTCCCATTTGGGATGCTGTATTCTTCACTTTTCTCATTGTGGTGATCAAATACATGACAAGAAGCAACTTAAGAAGGAATGGGTTGTTCTTCCTATGGGGCTGCAAACCCCTTCCTCTCCTTCAGTCCTTCCCCTAACTCCTCCATTGGGGGTCCTTGTGCTCAGTCCAATGGTTGCCTTGAGCATCTATATCTGTATTGGTCAGGCTCTGATAGATTCTGTCAGGAGACAACTATATCAGGCTCCTATCGGCAAGCACTTCTTGGCATCAGCAATAGTGCCTGGGTTTGGTGTCTGCATATGGGATAGGTTCCCAGGTAAGACAGTCTCTGAATGGCCTTCCTTCAGTCTCTGCTCCACTCTTTGTTCCTGTATTTACTTTAGACAGGAGCAATTCTGGTTAATATTTTTGAGATGAGTGAGTGGCCTCATCTCTCAACGGGGTGGGGTTGGGGGGCTGTGCCTAACCTCTGGATATTTTCTTTACAGGTTCTCTCTCCCCAAGCCCCAGAGCTCCCAAGGACTAAACCACTAACCAAAGAGTACACATGGAGAGACCCATGACCCTAGCTGCATTTGTAGCAGAGGATAACCTTATCTGACATCAATGGAAGGGAGGCCCTTGGTCCTGTGAAGGCTTGATGCCCCAACGAAGGGGAATGCTAGGGTGGTGAGGCGAGAGTGGGTGGGTGGGGGAGCACCCTCATAGAAGCAGAGGGAGGGAGGATGGGATAGGGGGTTTGAGGAGGGGGAACTAGGAAGGGAGATAACATTTGAAATGCAAATAAATGAAATAACCAGTAAAAAATTTTAAAAACTAGGAAAAAAAAAAAAAGAAGGAATGAGCTTATTGTTATTACAGTTTAAGGAGTGATATAATGCATCATGATGGGGCAAGCCTAATGCAGGGAAGATGTGATGCCAGGAGCATGAGATGGTTAGTTATACAACTACATCTGCAATTAGAAGCAGACACTGACCAGGGACCAGAATCAAGTTGTAACACCTCAAAACCTGACAATCTCTGATTATTGCTCTCCTTCATCCTGACAGTTGGGACTTTGCCTCTCACAGTTATCCTTCCTTTCCTTTTGATCACTATCTATGACATTAGTTATTTAACTGGGATTATGTTTATTCACCTCTCCCTTTCTCTGTGAATCCCAGCCATTATCCTCATTTCCAGAGACCCTGCAGAGCCGTATTAGCCTTTCGGGCCTGAAGAGCTTTACTGACTATCCAATAGAGGCTTGGACATCAGAGATGAACAGTGAGGTAAGAAGTCTGAGATGTAAAAGAACAAAGAATTGAATTGCAGGTCTTTGTTCTAGATGAGTGGTTCTCAAATTTCCTGATGCTGTGACCCTTTGATAAAGTTCCTCATGTTGTGCTGACCCCAACCATAAAATGATTTCATTGCTACTTCATAACTGTAATTGTTCCTACTGTTATGAATTGTAATGTAAATATTTGTGTTTTCCAATGGTCTTCAGAAACCCCTGTAAAAAAGTAAGTTTGATCCTCAAAGAGGTCGAGACCCACAGGTTGAGAATTTTTGTTTTAGTTGGAAGCCCAATGTACAGAGATAAATATGGCTCACGTGAACATCAGAAGATGTGATTTATTAAGTATGTATGGTCTGGACTTTGGATATTGATTATGATGGTAAATCAGAGCCTATCTGTTCCATGTATGGGAATTCCAGGTTTGTGCTAGCTTCACAGTCCAGAGCCCATGGTATTATCATTAACAAATAACGTGGAAATTGTGCTAAAGAGAAAATAAAAAAAAAATGATGAAGATTGTGATGAGTCAAAAGAATAATCCTACACATAATTACCAGCTACTCTGTTGTGCCTGCTCAGTATCTGAAAAGAAAATGTTGCCACTTATATATAATTTTCTGATTTTTCAAAAGGAGAGTAAAAATTCAATCTTATATGTCCTCTGCATATTTAAGATAATTAGGATGAACTTTTTTCTAATCGTAGCTTTTTTCTTATAATAAAATTGTAGTATAGTAAAATTTTACTAAATTTCAAAGTCTGCTGTGTCAGCTTAACATAAGGATTATCTGTTTCAATTATAGATGTTAAAATTCAATTATATAAAATTCAATTATATTTTCCATAGCCAAAACATTCAAACATGCAATTTATAAATATTATACAATAGCATTATGTCTTATGCCAGTTATTTTTATCCAATAATGGGATAATATTTGAAGAGTATTAACCTGAACTATTTGGCATTCTAAATAATTTTCTCTTATAGTCTTCTTTTTAGGGCAAGCCAAGAGGCTTAACTCTGAGAGACATGGATATATTCACTAGAGCAATAAAATATTCAGAAGATTTTGACTGTCAAATTACTCATTAAAGTCACTAGGAATTTCTAAGTCTTTTGTGAGACAATATTTTGGAAAGCATATCATTGGGGAGAGAGGATTTTCTAAATTCCTTAAGCTCCATTAACATCAAGAGCCTGTTCTAATGGAGTCAAGCTTGAGCAACCAGTTTTATTCTAAGGCAGATGGAATGCTGTAGAGATACATGATGGAATTCTATTTGCCGAAGTGAGATATAGAAGCCTAACAAGCTGAAAGGAACTTAGATTCTGGCAGAGAAAACTAGAGTAGAAGAAAACAGTGAACAACTTATCATTTTCCCTAGAAGGCAATCAACAGGATGGTATGTGCAGAGATTGGGCAATATGGTGGGACTGAATGTTTATTAGTTATACACGTGTTAGAGGCTGTGATGGTTAATGCTCATTGTAAACTTGATTGGGTTCATAGTTACCTAAGAAACACACCTCTGGTTATGTGTTGAGGGTTCAAACAGCTCTAACTGAGGCAGAGAACCCCTTTGCACCATGGACTGAGGGCCTAGACTACATGAAAGGGGAAATGGAGAAAGCCAGATGAAAACTAAGATTGATCTTTGGTCCTGATAGTTCAGGTGTTTGCAGCTCTGCTTGGTAAACCCACAGGCTGCTTTTGCATTCCTGCCTTCCCTATCATGGTGTACTATATCTCTGGACCAATGAGCCAATATCCTTTTTCTTTTAAGTTGTTTCTCTCTGAAGTTTTCTTACAGCCAAAAGAAAAGTAACTAGCATCTCCATGTGTTACATATACAGAGTTTCCTTGTAGTCAATGGAAGACAATCAGAAGATGAACACTTTGTTTAGACCACAGGAAGAGCTCATTGTGCCAAATGCTCATGAACAAATTCCAGTGGCCATTATTTTAAACTTCTGGGTGCCATATCTATCATATCTATTTTTATGATGTGTTACCTTGGAAATATTGGTATAGAAGCGAACACAGTTATGAATATCTAACTTCTTTACCAGTCATACAGGAAAGTTTATTCAATAGGTTTTCAGAACCTTAAAGTCTGATCTTAAACTACTTGGCCATCTTAATCCTCTGTCCCTATATCACTAACTAGCAGTGTAAGGAATTATAAGCCTAATTTAATTAGTTGAAAAGAAATTAATTATTTTCTTACTCATCTTAAAAATGGTTAACTATTGTCCTTACTCTACTTCTAAGAAATTAGAAATAGCTTCTTATATAGTCCTAGCCTAATTGTCTCTATTTTGTTGAAATTAACTTAATTTATTACTATATTATTTAATATCCAGAGATTTCAACATTCATTTTTCTATTATTTTTCTATGAATAATTTCACAAATCAGAAGTGAATGAGAGTAGACTTTTTTCAGTTAGATTATGACAGATAATGTGTTTGATTTTTAAACTTTCAGCTTACTCACTCTAAATTCAACTAGAGGGAGGAGGAAGATGGGAAGGGGGCCACACATCAGGAGAAAATTTTGGCTAAGAAATATTGTTTTAATCAAATGCATATAGCGATAATGTAAAGGCTTATTTAGTAGCTACAAAAAGCCAAGAAGTTTCTGTTGTTATCTCTTACCCATGATAGCTTTGCTGTATTAAATATGTTTCCCTGACCTGTAGCTAAGTGCAGCGTAAGACTTATATAGACAATGTAAAATATTAGAGATATTTGATTGAAGGAGCTCATACAATTTAAGAGATTGTCATGGCATGCATAAAGTGAGAGATACAAAGTAATAAATCAGTGAGCAAACTATTTGGAAAAGTGACTAACAGAAAAGAAAATTGAAATAGATAAGGCATTAAAGAAGAACTCAGAAAAATTAGTAGTCTATAGCATACGCTGCTGTATTGCTCTAAGGG
>JADRCD010217791.1:5935-23690 GCA_019843815.1 Montemys delectorum | reverse complement strand
ATACCCAGCAAAACTCCCAATTACCATAGATGGAGAAAACAAGATATTCCATGACAAAACCAAATTTACACAATGTCTTTCCACATATCCAGCCCTACAAAGGATAATAGATGGAAAACATCAACATAAGGAGCAAAACTACACCCTAGAAGAAGCAAGAAGGTAATATTTCAACAAATCCACACAAACCTAATTCTACCTCTTACAACAAAAGCAAAAGGAAGTGACAATTACTTTTTCTTGGTATATTAATATGAAAATTAATATTACCAACATATCCTAATCAATTGAAAGCCAATAATATGAGGAATTAGAAATTTGTTGTCATCCAATGGTCTCTCTAATTTGGTAATTGGAGAAATAGGTCCAATATTGTACAATCTATATGCACTTTCAGCTTGTTTGTTTGTGACAGTGTCTTGCTGTGTACAACATAAGGGTCTTGAAATCTTGCTTCTTCTATCTCAGCCTCTCTATTAGTAGTATTGTTTATTTCATGTTTTGACACTATACTAAGGTTTTCTGAACAGCTTATATATTTCAAAAGTATTTATGTACCCAAAAGAAACATAGATGATTAACTAGGGAGGTTGCTTGTAAGAGAACAGCAAAGAGTGAGATTGAATGCTTTGCTTGATGTTTGTAACTCTTGTATCAAGTTTGAAGAAAAAGTCTTTATAAGTTACTTTTTCTCTGAGATGAATGCTTTTTCAAATTATTACAGCTAATGAACCAAATTCTTACCCTCACCTGATGTCTGTGCCATCCTCCAAGCAGAACCATTGTTCATTGAAACAGTTGGTGAATGACTTTATGGATAGACCATCTTAATACCTACACCATTTCTTAAATGAATGTAACCTGTTCTCTGTGACCTGAGAATAAATTCACTCACTCAAGTCAAATAGCTTTGACCATAGCAGGAAGTCTGTATCCAAAAATCGAGCCTACAATTCATTTCTTGGTGCAGCAGAACTATCAACTCTCAGCTTAGCTAAGATGGAGGTAAAATCCTTTGGTGATATGAGGGTCATTGAAGTACAGCCTTATTACAATGAAATCCAATGTCTCAAAATTGTTCTTATTTTGGGCTTGTACCAACCACAGGAAGAGCCAGAGTTTAAGCTCTACTACATACAAAACAAACAAACAAACAAACTTTATATATTTATGTTCATTTAAGAAAATACTAGTAGTGATGTATTATTTTGAAGTATACAGTTAATATGTTTGGAGTTATTTAAAAGTTATATTGAGAAAAATGTATTTTCAGTATTGCTGTAGACAATCATATACATAAGACTGTTAAATTGATTGTTGTTTTATATCAAACAACTTTTATACTTATTTTATTGTTATAATATTTTATAAATTTTAGGAATATGATAAAAAAGATATTGTAGGTATTGAAGGGGGGTCTCTTGGAGGAGGTGGGGGTACAAAAGGGAAACAAGAATGCAATTTAATTCTATTTACTTAAAATATGTTTTTAAATGTTAACAAATTCAGATAAATTGAAATTATGTAACTTTTCTCATCATAGTCCAATAAAAGTTAAAAAATATCATTATTCAAAGAAAAATAAATAAATAAAAAATAAAAAAATGTGGAAGGCTGAAGATTTTTCTTTGGTTTACTATTCAAGTATATTTTAATCATGATGACGAAATCCAAGTGACAGGAACTGGAAGCAGCTGTTCACATTATATCTATAGTACAGAATAATGGATTATAAGGTATATGTTGATTTCTTCTTTTTATTAAGTACAGACTCAAGTCCTATTGACTGATACTGTCAGTAGTAGGTAAATCTTCCCATCTCAACATAATGGAGATAGTTCTTCAAAGGCATGCCTGAAAACTAATCTAGATTATTTTTCAAGGCTATGTCCATAAAGTTTATTTCCTTTCCAAGTGGTTTGTCATCACACTGAGCTTATACATTTGGTGTAATATAGAGACATACACTATTATATAAAATTGATATATTTTTTATGGCTTGGCTTCATTGTTTGTAGAATATTGATCATGGTAGTACTAGGTTAAACAAATTCCTACAACAATATATTACCAATGGTTATTATTCATAAATGTTTACTCCTTTATTACTTTTATTTTTCTTATAGTCCAGTCATTTTTCCCCTCCTGGTCTGCCCCCCCCCCCCCATGAGAGTTACTTGAAATTAGCCCTATAAAATCTATGCTAATGGAGCATACAATCTTATGTTACCCTAAAGAACAAAGGTGTGAATGAGAAACAAACAACTATATTTTCTTTTGATCCTTTATTCTTAAATAGAAAAATGACAACTTATGTTTTAGCAATGTTGTATTTAGATTTATTACTGCATGGTAAAATAGTTTTATTCATTTGCTAAGTATAAGCATACAATGGATATTCTTTTCTTTGAAATATTCTATTTTAATGATAAATTTGATACCCTAAATCCTCATTTCTTATTCCAATTAAATCAAGTTCTGTTCAGTTACAAAACTAAAAATATGCACATCAAGAAGAAAATACAGAATTTAGTACTTGACAAAAGTTGAATTTCATTTTTTAACATGGAAGATAATATGAATATTCTCTGTGTAGTATTTATAGTATGTGACATTATTTGGATGTTCTGCATTCAAGGAAATGAAACTAGATATTCTATCCATCTCCCTGCATGTCCTCTGCATGTGTGTGTATGCTTTTGTGTGTATTCATGTGTGTGTGTGTGTGTGTGTGTGTGTTCCACTTTATATATGAAGAATTTAACAGAGGAAAAATTGCTGTATTGAAACCAAAACAAGATATTATAGAATATTTCAAACATCTTCACGGCATTTACATCTCAAATCTGGAATGAATTTTCTAATTGCATTATAACAGTTCCACTCAAACTTTTCTCAATATTTTATTCTGAATGGCAGTTCTTTAGGAAGAACTATGAAGTAAGTAATAAAATAGTTACCAAAAATATTGTGTTTTGCTATAATGAATTACCACCAACCATTGGTAGCAATATTCTCTTGATGATTGAATATTTAATTAAACCTGTGGCTACTTTTGAGTTGAAATTTGTTATAGATGTTTGCCCTGGGAAAAATTTTCCTAAACATATTGCTAATTTCCTGCTGCTAATTATTTTGAAGAGAACAAAGATATGTAATTGTCTTCAGCTACCCTGAAACCATCCTATGCTCTACAAAATGTGGTTTTATTGCTCTGTCACAGAGAACTTTGGGTTTCAACATGTGAAAAAGGGAAAACTTTGGAAGCTTATATTGCTATTTTTTTTATTCATAAACAAAAAAAGCCATGAAGCATCTGTTCTGTGTTTAATGATAACTTCTCTGGTAACCCTCAGAGTTCCTGCTTCCCTGCATCATTGACATATAGAAACCCTGTTATCCTGCTTCCCCTCTTGAAAGATCCAGATTTAGCACATGACAAATTCCTGCTGAAGATGCATGTGTATTGCTGATTTATAATTTAAAGATCCCACTGAAATCTATCCTATTGTTTCCTTCTAAATTATACTGCGTGGACTATTGTGAACGGCTCTGTCCTCCTTGCTTTCCCAGGAGAAGCTGTCATGAATAAGGAATGAGTCACATACTCAGGTGGCTTCTTGTGAAGCAATCGCCTAATGAATAAAGGAGCCAATCACTAGGCCACTAGGGGCAACTTCCCAGTTAGACAGAGGAAGGAGCAGAGAGTTACATCCTCTTTGGAATAGGAGAGCAGGGTGATAAGATGTAGATTCTAGAGTTTCCCAATATCAAGGCAGGTCTGCAAGGATTCACCACTGGAGAAAACAGATGTTAATAAGTCTTAGAAGATTAGGTTTTAGTTGTTGTGCTCAGAGATTGAGTTACCATTGTCTCTGACCTAAGTTTGAGTCGAATTTTCCTTCACTCTGATCATTCAGGTTTAAGAGAGAAAGGAGAGAAAGGTATGGCAGCCAAGCGTGGGTTTGCCTAAGGTGCTCCACAAAGGCGATGAGGGAGTTGAAGAACAGGGTTGGCATGGTAAAGACTCACCAGTGAGAACCTAAGGAGCTGGGTGGAGAGACTGTGGAGTTCAGAGTCAGAATCTCCCCAGGAACACATTGCCATTCACAGTCCAACAACTTTTGTGGTACTTGTATGTTGCAAGCACTACACTATTATAGACGAAGGGTTTGTGTCTGGCCTTTGGTTACATTACTCTGTTGAGGGTATACAGAGTACATTCCGGTACTGAAGTTGCTGAAAGGTATCAGTGAAGACCCTAACCATTTTTTAATCTAGGTTTTCACTATTAATTAGATTTCCTTCCATTCAAAGTTTCCACAACAGACTATATAAAAGTAGAACTGAGACACTTATGTAAATTGAACATTTTAAAATAAATTGGCACCATGCTTCTAGGTTCCCTTTCAAGCTTAACATTTCAATGTTAGGCTACTTCCTCCATGATACTTTGAAAATAAACCAAGTATTTACATGAAAGTGTGATATACTGTTGAGGGATCGTGTGTATTATTATTATTATTTTGGCCTGAAAATGAGAAACGTTTAAGAAGTAACACGATTTCACTTCTGTAACTAAACAAGATTTTTGTTATCAACCATATGCAGAATAAAGGAGGAGATAAATGTAAATGTGTCAAAATGTTAGTACTTGTTGATGTAGCTAAAGCAATGCATGAATGTCAATGTCATTATATTTGAAATGATTTTCCCCAAGTTTCTTTCCATCAAAATACAAATTTTGCTTTGTTTTAAAAATTAAATAGAAATAAATATTTTAACGCATAATTTCCCTAACTCTTTGCAATGTAAAGGTAGTTACTAATTGTTAAAAATTATCACCATGGACAAAATTAAAGATATATAATCAATACTTTTATTGAGTATAGTTCACAAAAGTAGCTTCTGGGGTTGAACTGGTAAAGGAGTCATCAAGCTAACACATGTGATAACTTTTCAGATAAAAAGGAAATTACAAAAACTACCAAAAATTCGTAATATTAGTTGTTTATGGAAACCTCAGGTCCTCACTGCACAAACAGAACTTCCTGGATACAGGTAACACAGGAGCAAATTTTGGACAGAATTCCATTGCTTACTAACCTCATCTGCTCAGGTGTACTTTTAATACTTGGCATATTCTTCTAACAGCAAGCTGTTGGTTCTCTAACTGGTCTCTACTCAGATAAATGAGATGAGCAATTTCAAACTCAGTGTATCTTGTTCACTGAAAGATGTATAAATACACAGGATTTAGGATAGTATGTTGATTTTTAGCCATGAAGAGATAATGCTGAGATAGTCTCTATGTGTTTCAACATGACACCATGGAAAAACTAAAAATTCATTTTTTTCATCGAAAATCCTTATTAAATAAGATAAATTAAAATAGTTACTTATCTATGATATCCAAAATATTGTTAATTGAGTCTATGGATTGAAAAGTTAGAAAGAAAATGAACATTGAAAAATAAATTAGCAAATATTTACAGATAAACTAGGAGAAAACACCATGACTTTAAACTTTAACTGTTTTTAATAGGAGAAAATTTATGTATATAAATGATGCTGTGATCAAAGGAAGGTTTTGGACACAGCATCATTTAAAAGCATGTTGTATAACTGTAATTAGGTCTTAATATACTTTGCAGATGAAAGTTTCTGATGGATGTACAATATTGTGCAGTGGCAAAGTTACAAAATAATGAATCCTGACACTGTAAACAACATTATGCATTTTAATCATTAAGGTGTGTTTTAGTCATGTGACAATGTATGGCAAACCAAGTAATCCAAGGAATGTGTAATCACTAAGGATTCTGAAAATTTATGTTTATTTAAATGCCATTGTGCTATAATGAATTCAAAGTATAAATATTTTTGATTTCATGTGTTACCATGACATATTTACAGATGTAATATAAAAATCAAAACAAAAAACAAAGAAAGATATCTTGCTAAAAAAGGATAACTTATCTTGTCAAATTTTAAAACTGAGTGAGATATAAGGTGGTGAGACTATTCAAAAATTTCTTAGAAAAAAATTATAATGCAAACTACTAAATACTCCTACAGTGTAGAGATACTTTTCTGAAATATTTTGTGTACTGGGCTAATGTTATAATACGTAGGTATGGGAGATTGTTGACCAAAATAAAAAAGATGTGAATGGAATACTTGTCAGGAGTCTAGTTTCTTTCCTGTATTGATCTACTATGTTAGTTAACAGCAAGAAGCTACTGTCACCAGTTTAAGTGAAGAACTCAAGAAAATGCTGACCTTTCAAGTAAGAGACCTGTCAGTAATGTTCTCCTCTCACCTCCCCTTACCTTATTTTTCTTGATTGGCACAAAAGACTAATCTACTCATTCCATGGACATGTAATCATGTAACCACAAGTTTCTCCATGCGTGATCCAGTTCCTAAATAATGGCTCAGAGTCTTACTCATTAACCGCGTTCATATCCTTTTGCTAGTCTTGTTCCCCAACTGGCTTGAAACTTATTTAACCGATGTAAACTATTCTATATTTGCCCCATCCTGTGTTTTACCTCTCCTCAGTTTCATAATTTTGACTTTTCTCAGAGTCAAGGTGGCCAATCCCCCACGTCTGACTATCTTCCAGAGTTTCCAATTCTCTACTGAAACTCCTACTTTCTAATTTCTGCCTTTTGCTAATAGGCCATCAGCTTTTTACCGACAGACAATGCTTCAACACATTACACATGGGATTGCCCTTACATGTCCTCCTTTTTGTCAAATAAAAGGTTCTTTTACTACCATCAGTAAATGATATACAATAAGAACAATTATGAAAACTATCAAATAAGAATTACATTCACCATGTCTAGTGCATATGTATTTGCAAAACTTAGAGAAAGTATTCTGCTATTTTTCCAGTCTTGGTGAGTCCAGTGTTCTGTACCTAAAACTCTTTGGTATAACTTTCATTACCAACCCAAAAATGTCTTTTTTATACTTTAAATCATCTCCTTAAATGTAAAACAACATAAGCTTAATTGTAAAAGTGTAACTATCTAGCCTTCATCCCATCAGAGTCTTGAGAAGGATAATTATTACCCAAGGAAACAGGAAGTACAGAGCAAGCAGCTTCCAAAACTGCAGAATTGACTGAGGTTGCTGTCTGCCTGCACAGTCAACCAATGTTCCTCTTCAACATTGCAGAATCAACTTTGGCCTTTGGATTCAGGATCTCTGACAGACACTCTGTAAAGCAGGAATTGTGAAGGGCTGCCTACCATGGAATGGCAGGGCTCAGCACTCAACTTCCCTATGTCCCGTTTGCCCAGTTTGGACAGCATATTGTCAGCATGTCAGCAGTCGAAGGAAGGGCAGTCTCTTGCCACGAGGCAGCTTGTCACCTAGAAGTAAACTCCATATCTAGTTTCTCCTCTTTATTATCTTCTTTGAAGTATGATAGGTGTGCTGACATTAGTAGACATCCCATTGCCACAAAAGTCTTTTATTAATAAAACATATTTAAATAATATATTCTGTGGATCACTGAGATTTTTGAATACCGTCTATCGATAGTATATTTGAATAGGCAAACACTGCATGTTTCTAGCTATTCCTATGTGTTCAAAATAGAAAACATATTTTTGTAATTAACTATACTAGCAACTAACTTGACCATAAGTTTGATTGCTAACTTGCATTTCTTAATTTTCCTGAACAGTTTGAAATAGCAGCTTTCAAAGACGAGCACTTCACATTGCATTTTAAAATGGATCTGATATGTACAATATCTTAAATCAGAGTGGAAAGATATATAATATATATATAATATATATATTCCATTACTGTCCATTACTGTCCTGAAACAATGTTCTGTGTTCCCAAATGAAACACACACAAACACATGACGTTATATTTTAACATGCCTTAAACAGCTCAATGGCTGGGCCACTCCCAAACCTCTGTATAGCTAAAACCCTCCTCTCCAATATTCCTGAGTTATTACTTACTAAAATCTCTACTCCATCTTTGTTGTCCTAGACCAAGTTGGGAGTGGGAGTTCTGGGGTCGCTCTTTCCCAGCTCTGACATGTTGGCTATCTCTCTGTCCTTTCTTCATAACAATTGCAATACTACTTTTCCAGGATGGTGGCCATATCCTTCCGTCTCTCTCTTGGTCACTTGCCCAGGAATCCTAATAGTTAATCATCTGTCTTCCTGCCCAACCTTTAGCCACTGACAACTTTATTTATCAATTAAAACAAACAGGGGCAGGGTCTCTCAGCTTCTTACTTTCAGATGTGTGGATTCCCATGTAACTTTGGGGGCCAAATTAACATAAGTAGCATTAGACAAAATTCACCACATTTCCACTTTTTTTATCCATGAAAAAGGCCATTTCTCTCAGATATACATTGAACATAGTTATAACAGTTATATAAACTATAAAGTATGATATAGACTAATAACATCCAGTCCATCTGTTTTGTCAATTTAGGTATGTTACTGTAACATGTATCCTAACATTGAGTTTACATTTATATTCTTGAGTTTGATTTTAAATTGCATCACTATCTGAAAACCATCCTTTTAAATCTAGATCATCTTCCTTAATTCTAAACAACTTAAGTATGATTATGAGCCTGTAATTAGTCTTCAACCCTGTCAGAGACCCAAGAACAAATTAAGTATTTCCTGTATATATAGGAAGCACCAAAACATAGCTTCTAAAACTTAAAACAATTTGTAGAGACAGCTGCCTACATGGATATTCCCCTGTTCCTCAAAAAATTGGAAAATCTGACTTCAGCCTTCTGGCCTAGAACCATCTGATAGACTTTCAGTAAGTCAGGAGTTATGAATGACTAGCTTATGCAGTCTTGGCAGAGCTAAGCTGTCGACAATCTCACATCACGCTTCTTTTCCTGGAAAGTATTTTTTGTCTGCAAATGAATTAGGGCAGTGGCTAGCTTGCTAAAACGGGAGCAACACTATATGGAAATTATGCGCACTATCTTCTTTGAACCTGATGTACTGTCAGGAGCAGATGTATCTTCTAGCCAAAAATTCTATCAATACTGAAGTGATTTTAAATATCAAATTCTGTGTAGTTCTGATGCTTGCTTTGGACGACTCTCTGTATATAATATACCTTAACTGTTAAACTTTGACTACTCTTAGCTATTTCTATTTGAATAATATAGAAAACACATTATCATAATTAAATTAGAATCTAATATAACCATGAGTTTACTAGCTGGACCTTAACATGTATTATATTTTTAATCACCATAAATAGTTTGTAATAGCAGCTACTTGAAGGACTGTGTTTAAACCTTGTATTCTTAAATGAGTTGCAAAGGCATAATATCTATCTAAATGTATCAATATTAATTTCAAATTTTGTATCAAAATTCCAAGGTTTATATAAATGAAAACCTTAAACCTTATCAGTATGTAAATTCTGTACCAATGTAAGAAATTATAATTTCAAAATTCCATCAATTATAAAGATTTCTACCAGCTATACAATGCTTTCTTTAAGAATAAATTTAGTAATCTATGCCATATGTTTTCTTTCTTATAATATTACTGTATTCCCCTTTTCCCCTTCAATCCCTTTCCTTTTACCTAAGAAAGAAAGGATAGAGAAGAAGAAATGAAAGACAGAAATTCCCAAGTCTAAGCTCTCTATTTACGTTCCTCCCTGTTGAAAATTATGACTGTTTCCAAATTATCCCTTTAAATTACAACATAGCTATAATTTATAAAATAACCATAGTCAGATACTCAAACCCACAGAATAGGGATGACTATTCTCCATGGCTTCCTCTGACAGAATAGGGGTGATGCTTATTTATATATATTTAAAGGGCTGGGGAGGGGAAGGTAAATTGGAAAAATTAGTTCTAATTAGAAAGTTAGCTTTAACATCTGTTATCCAGTCTCTTTATGCATGCAAGGTAGTTTCAGGACTTGATTGAAGTTATGACTGGATATGTCTGAAAGTCTGGAAGAACTGAAGTCATGAGGAATCATCAGTTATTCCCGAAGATGTTCTGGGAGCAAGTTTCTAGAAACAGATTCAGTAGGCAAGGACTGGAACTGCAGTTCATTTCAGTATTTCTGAGAATGAATCTTGTCAGAGCTGCACATTCAGCAAAAATTGATACTATTACCATATTTCTATGGATTTTGCAAGGTACACAGATTAGTTAAGGATAAATATTAGCTCCTCAATTTGAGCAGGTAAAAGACAACTATACTTTTTATGAGTTAATCTGTTCAATAACCAATTGTAATATATCTTCATTCATGCCATGCGAATGATGCCATGATGAATCTTAAGGAGTCCATAACCAACAAGATTTATTGTTTAATTTTAGCTGATGCTTTGACTAGAGACATTTTTATATCTAAACTAGTTACAGGGTTGTTCCCTTGTAGAAGAATAAGCAAATCATGTTACCTGCCCTGTTTGATCTCCTCAAATTTTTCTGTGCTCTCCGTAGGCAAGATCTTCAGGGGATTTTCCTCTATCATATCTGATGCCATATCTGATACAAGTGATAGAAGGGGTCCAAAGCCTTTTTTTCTTTCCTTTTAACACAAACACAGAGCCTCTCTCCAAGATAGCATGACCTTGGTCTAGTAATCCGAAAATATCAACAGTATAGATTGATTCAAATTAGCAGCCTCCTTTCTTTTAGGCCTAATCTATTTTGAGCTCTCTCACAGAGGATTTTTAATATAATAACCACCAATCTTATGACACCTGCACTTTTTTTTTTAACTTTTAGTGCATTATGATGAGAAAATTTACATGATTTCAATTTATCTGAATTTGTTAACATTTAAAAACATATTTTAAGTAAATAGAATTAAATCGCATTCTTGTTTCCCTTTTGTACCCCAATTCCTCCCAGAAACCCCCTCTTCAATACCTATAATATCTTTTTTGTCATATTCCTTAAAATTTATAAAATATTATAACAATAAAAATGAGTATTATAAAAGCTGTTTCATATAAAACAACAATCAATTTAACAGTGTTATATAGATGCTTGTTTACAGAAATACTGAAAATACATGTTTGTCTCAATATAAATTTTAAATAACTCCAACATATTAACTGTATATTTCAAAATAATACATCACTACTAGTATTTTCTAAAATGAACATAAATATATAAAGTCTTTTTGTTTGTTTGTTTGTTTTGTATTTAGTCGAGTTTAAAATCTTGGCTCTTACTGTGGTACAAGCCCAAAATAAGAACAATTTTTACACATTGGATTTCATTGTAATAAGGCTGTACTTCAATGACCCTCACATCACCAAAGGATTTTACCTCCGTCATAGCTAAGCTGAGAGTTGACAGTTCTGCTGCACCAAGGAATGAATTGTAGGCATGATTTTTGAATACAGACTTCTAGCTATGATCAAAACTATTTGACTTGAGTGAGTAACTTTATTCTCAGGCAACAGAGAAGAGGTTACATTCATTTAAGAAATGGTGTGTGTATTAAGATAGTTTATCCATAAAGTCATTCACCAACTGTTTCAATGAACAATGGTTCTGCTTGGAGGGTGGCACAGACATTAGGTGTTGATAAGAATCTGGTTCATTGGCTGTGATAATTTGGAAAAGCATTCATCTCAGAGAAAGAGTAACTTGTAAAGTCCTCTTCTTCAAACTTGATACAAGAGCTAGAAATGTCAAGCAAAGCATTCAGTCTCACTCTTTATTGTTCTCTTTCCTACAAGCCACCTCCCATGTTAATTTTCTATGTCTCCCTTGGGTATATAAATACTTTTGAGATATATAAGCTGTTCTGAAAACCATAGTATAGTGTAAAAACATGAAATAAACAATACTACTAATAGAGAGGCTGAGATAGGAGAAGCAAAATTTCAAGACTCTTATGTTGTACACAGCAAGACACTGTCACAAACAAGCTGAAAGTATATAAAGATGGTACAATATTGGACCTATTTCTCCAATTACCAAATTAGAGAGACTATTGGATGACAATCAACAAATTTCTAATTCCTCATATTTTTGGATTTCAATCACTTAGGATATGTTGGTAATATTAATTTTCATATTAATATATTAAGAAAAAGTAATTGTCACTTCCTGTTGTTTTTGTTGTAAGAAGTAGAATTAAGTTTGTGTGGATTTGTTGAAAGATTACCCTCTTGATTCTTTTAGGGTGTAGTTTTGCTCCTTATGTTGATGTTTTCCATCTATTATCCTTTGTAGGGCTGGATTTGTGGAAAGATATTGTGTAAATTTTGTTTTGTCATCTTGTTTTCCCCATCTATGGTAATTGAGAGTTTTGCTGGGTATAGTAGCCTGGGCTGGCATTTGTGTTCTTGTAGAGTCTGTATGACATCTGCCCAGGATCTTCTAGCTTTCATAGTCTCTGGGGAGAAGTCCGCCGTAATTCTGATAGGCCTGCCTTTATATGTTACTTGCCTTTTTTCCCTTACTGCTTAGAGGGGAGGCAACAGGGGTTTGTTCTTGTTGTTTTTGTTTGTTTGTTTATTTGTTTGTTTGTTGGAGGGGAAACTGGGAAAGGAGAAATTTACATGTAAATAAAGAAAATATCTAATTAAAAAATAAAAAATAAAATTCTTTCTTCTTTCAGTGCATTTGGTGTTTTTATTATTATATGATGGGAGGAACTTCTTTTCTGGTCCAGTCTATTTGGAGTTCTGTAGGCTTCTTGTATGTTTATGGGCATTTCTTTCTTTAGGTTAGGGAAGTTTTCTTCTATAATTTTGTTGAAGACATTTACTGGCCCATTACAGTGGAAGTCTTCACTCTCTTCCATACCTATTATCCTTAGGTTTGGTCTTCTCATTGCATCCTGGATTTCCTGGATGTTTTGGGTTAGGAGCTTTTTGCATTTTCTTTGACTCTTGTGTCAATGTTTTCTATGGTGTCTTCTGCCTCTGAGATTCTCTCTTCTGTCTCTTGTATTCTGTTGGTAATGTTTGCATCTATGACTCCTGGTTTCTTTCCTAGGTTTTGTATCTCCAGGGTTGTCTCTCTTTCTTATTTCTTTATTGTTTCTATTTCCATTTTTAGATTCTGGATGGTTTTGCTCATTTCTGTCACCTGTTTGATTGTGTTTTCCTGCAGTTCTTTAAGGGATTTTTGTGTTTCCTCGTGAAGGGCTTCTAGCTTTTTACCTGTGTTCTCTTGTATTTCTTTGAGGGTGCTATTTATGTCTTTCTTAAGGTCCTGTGTCATCATCATGATAAGTGATTTTATATCTGAATCATGCTTTTCTGGTATGATGGTGTGTCCAGGATTTGCTATGGTGGGAGTATTGGGTTCTAATGATGCCAAGTAACCTTGGTTTGTGTTATTTTCTTACACTTCCCCTTCTCCCCCCACCATCTGGATAACTCTAGTGCTACCTGCCCTTGCCAAATCTGACTGGAGCCTGTCCTTCCTGTGTTCCTGGTTGTGTCAGAACTCCTCAGGGTCAAGCTGCTTCTGGGATCCTGTGATTCTGGGATCCTGTGTCCCTGGGCTTGTTAGAGCACCTGGGAGTGGAGCTTCCTCTGGGTGTTGTGGGACTAGCTGTGGAAGCTTGGGCACAAGGTCTGTTCAGGGCACCTGCTCAGATGGACTGGAAGGAACCTGAGCCACTGGGCTGGCAGAGTTCCTGTGTGCCTTGTCCAGCTTGTCCCAGTTACTCCTAGTGTTGGGACAGATGTTGCGTCCTCCTCACCTCTGATCCTGAAAGTGTCAGAGCCCCTGGGAGTGGAGCTTTCTCTGAGTGTTGTGGGACTGGTTGCAGAGCTTGCACCCAAGGTCTGCTCAGGAAACCAGCCCAGAGAGACTAGAAGGAGACACCTGCATTTTGATAATTAAGACAATTCAAATCAATCTAAACAAATTGTTATTATTCATTGAGACAGCCCTCCTTCACTCTCTACTGCCTTGTTCTTACATGAGATCAAGGCTTAAATTTGTACTATGTGTCTTAGATAAGGTTTTTCTCCCAACTCCCTGCCCTTGGTCCACAGTAGATCAAAGGCCATACTTATTTATTCATCCATGCATACTTAAGTTCCTGCTTCTGTTGCTATTAATATCTGTATGTGTGTGCATATATATATATATATGTGTATAAATATATACTTGTCTATATACTTATATATAAAATCTTTCTCTTTATAAGAATCAAATTAACATACTTTCTTATTTAACTTCAATTATATTTCCTTCTCTTTACCGTATAAGCCCATTACCAGGCCAAAAATGTCAGAGACCAATCTGAGCAATCCAATAATTCCTGTAGAGCCCATGTTCAAAGAGCCTAGCTATCTGTGATAGCTTTTTTTTTTCAAATTTCCTTTAAAGCAATTACCATTATTTCTCCTCTCTATCCTTAAAAACAATTAAATCAGTTTTCATTAATTCTTTCTTCTATAGAGATTAACATATGTTGGGTACAAATACTATAGCACCTTTCTCTTTAACTTGAATTAACATCCTTTCCTATGTATTTAACTTCAATTAAATTTCCTTCTATATTTCTGTATAAGCCTGTTCTTAGGCTTATCCTCCTATCCTTAAAACAATTAAACTTTCCTTTATTCCTATCTTTTTACCATTTATTTATTTATTTATTTATTCATTTATTTATTGGATATTTTCTTTATTTACATTTTAAATGTTATCCCCTTTCCTGATTTCCTGATTTCCTACCATACCTGAAACCTCCTATACCATTCTCCTGTCCCCTTGCTTCTATGAGGGTGTATATCCTCCTACCCACTCATTCCTACCTCCTTGCCCTTGAATTACTGTACATTGGGACATCTATCTAGCCTTTATAGTACCGAGGACCTCTCCCCCAACTGATGCCTGCAAGGCCATCATCTGCTACATATGGGGCTGGAGCCATAGGTCCCTTCCTGTGTACTCCTTGATTGGTAGCTTAGGTCCTGTGAGCTCTGGGAGTGGTTGGTTGATATTGTTGTTCTTCCTATGGAGTTAAAAACTCCTTCAGCTCTTTCAGTTCTTTCTCTTACTCCTGCATTGGGGATCCCATGCTTAGTTCAATGGTTGGATCCAAGCATCTGCCTCTGTATTTGTAAGGCTCTGGCAGGGCCTCTCAGGAGACAGCTATATCGGCTCCTTTCAGCAAGCATTTCTTAGCATCAACAATAGTGTTGGGGTTTGGTGACTGTATCTGGGATGAATCGCCAGGTGGGACAGTCTCTGGATGACCTTTCCTTAAGTCTATGCTCAACACTTTGTCTCCATATTTGCTCTTATGAGTATTTTGTTTCCCTTTCTAATAAGTACCGAAGCACCCACACTTTGGTTTTCCTTCTTCTGGAGCTTCATGTAGTTTGTGAACTGTATCTTGGGGATTCCAAGCTTTTGGACTAATATCCACTTATCAGTGAGTACATACCATGTGTATTCTTTTGTAATTGGGTTTACTTCACTCTGGATGATTATTTTCTAATTCCATCCATTTGCCTAAGAATTTCATGAATCCATTGTTTTTAACAACTGAATAGTACTCCATTGTGTAAATATACTACATTTTTTTAGTACCCATTCCTCTGTTGAAGGACATCTGAGTTCTTTTTGGTTTCTGGCTATCATAAATAAGGCCACTATGAACACAGTAGAGCATGTTTTCTTGTATTTTGGAGCACCTTTTGAGGTACAGAGCTAAACAAAGAATTTTCAACTGAGGAATATTGAATAACTGAGAAATACCTAAAGAAATGATCAACATCCTTAGTCATCAGGGAAATGCAAACCAAAACAACCTTGAGATTCCTCTTTACAACAATCATAATTGCTAAATTCAAAAACTGAAGTGAAAGCAGATACTACCAAGGATGTGTGGAAAGAGGAACACTCTTCCTTTGTTGGTGGGATTGCAAGCTGGTACAACCACTCTAGAAATCAGTCTTGCAGTTCCTCACAAAATTGGACATAGTATTACCTGAGGACCCAGCTATACCACTCATGGGCATATACCCAAAAGATGCTCCAACATGTAATAAGGACACATGCTCCAGCTTTTATTCCTATCTTATTCAGGCCTGTGCTTGCTTGCATCAGGTTGCCTTTTCCCAGCAGGAGTTCTCAGCACCTTCAGTTTAAGTCTTTGCAGCATCCCAGAGCAGGAGAGAACATCTGGCTAAATCCTTAGCCTGCAGCCCACATCCCTGGATCAGCCTGGGTGTGTCCTAGCCTTAAGCCACAAATCCCAGAATCACATGTGCCAAACAGGCATGAATTCCTGTTCCAAATAAATGATGCTTGAGGAGGAACCACATGGCTTGGATTGGCTTGACTGAGAAACCAATTCTTCCCACTCCCTAATCTGAAAGGGAAGGCATTTGTATTCCATGTGGGAATCTCCAATTAATTATTTAAAGTGAGTACAAGCCTAACACATTAGATGCTATCTGTTGTAGTTGCCACTTAATCTCTTTTCTAACTGACCCAGCAGAGGCTATGCATTCCTTGCTACCTGCCCCAAGTGTTCTGGGTTCCAGAATGAAAAACACACACATGCAGCCTTATAATTTAATATGCCTTAAACAGCTAAATGGTTGCACCATTCCCAAACCTCCATATGACTAACATCCTCCCCTCTGATATTCTTGAATTATTAGTTACTAAAATCTATATTCCATCTTTGTTGCCGTAGAAACAGTCAGGGAGCCCCTGGAACCACTCTTGCCCAGCTCTTACATGTTGGCTGTCTTTCTGTCCTTCCTTCTCAAGTGTGGTAGCTACTCCTTTCCCAGAATGGTAGTCATATCCTTGCCTTCTCTTGCTTGCTTGCCTAGGAATCCTAAAAATCCATCCTCTCAGCCTTCCTGTAGATGTGCATATTCCCATGTAATTTGGGGGATCAAATTAATATAAGTAGCATTATACCCAATCCACAATAAAACTGTATCAATATACAATGTACATGGAAAATATGATATATTTTGCTTGTTAATGTTCTTTAACATAAAATAGATTCAGCAATCAACTCTTTTATTTATCACTTCTATATTTTTATCATTTCTATATGTCCTCTTTCACTTTTCATCACTTCTCCTTCTTTTCCTAACACTATATAGGAGAAAAATTAAATGAAAAAGAAAAAGTGATCCCTGATTCTAACCTTCTGCATTTTGTTTCCTCTCTGAGCAAGATCATTAACAACTTCTGACCCCTCCCACTTAAATGATGAGAAACATCCATCACCCACTAAACACCCAAATACCATCTATCCCCCCACTTTCCAAGAATGGGGTAGCATTTACATAAAATTGATAAATTGATTCCTGTTCTCTGGAGTCAATGTTCTCTTTTGTGGGCCCTAAAATTGGGATAGTGGTAAAGTCTTAGGAAAGCTAGCTATATCGTTTGTTATCAAGTCTTGGAAATGATGTGAAAGTACCAGGATTAATTGAAGTCCTACATGGAATAACCTATGATGCTGTAAATTCTGGCTGGACATAAAATTTTCCTGCATACAGATTTTTGAGGAAACAGTAATTGAGGGAGTCTGAATTTGGATCACTTGGGCAATTGGACTTGTCATATCTTCATTAGTGTTTGGTCCTTTTATTCTACAAACATAAATTTTAAAAGATAATATAAATTTCTGCATTAACATAGGTATGGGATACAGAGAATTCATAATTCAACTAAAGATGATGATTTTTATCTATTTTCAAGCAGAATTAGGCTTTAACTTTATAAATCAATTTAGAATGCATA
>JADRCD010217790.1:12370-39307 GCA_019843815.1 Montemys delectorum | reverse complement strand
ATACCTTTTTATCGGAGGTCTCAGTTGTAGGCCAAGTTACCATGCAGGGATAGGCAAGAGAGAACAATCACATCTTCTGATGACCATTGAACTTTTTCAGTGTCTTCTGGTATGAGGCCTGTGCATAGCTAGGAAAGATGTATATGCGTGTGTGGAAAGGGTCTCTGCTGTGGCCCCTTCTCTATAGATGGATGTTACATTGCAGGAATGGGGATGGAGAGTTTGTCATCCCCCAGTGGGCAGTGGGCCTCATTCCAATTTGGGGATGTCACAGGGCTTGAGGCCTCCTAGTTGAGGAGCAAGATTCCATTCCCCAATGTTGGTGGGCCAGGCTCTGCCTGCCCTCTTGGAATTGGCCTGTAGCTCACCCCATTGCCACTCTTTTCTTGCCAGCTCCCCCTCCCTCTGTTGTTGCTCTTGGCAGCCCAACTCTCCTCTCACCCTTCCTCTTGACTCCTTGAGCTTCTATATCTTCCCCTCCCTAGTACTTCCTGCTCACTTTAAGCTGGGCCATTGAGCCAGGTTCTGGCTCATTTCTTCTCCCCTATGGTAAGGCGAGGCTGTATATTTTGTCTACTGAATGGCACCTAAGGCAAGATCTTATGGTGGTGGGTTTTTCCCAAGGCATTTATCTTTGACTATCTTTTGTACATCTCTGTAGCAGGGTCTAGGAATTATGAGTAGCTTGCTTCCATCTTGTACCCCAGGGCTTGGCTCAGAGAGCAGCACAGAGGAAGTGTCAGGTGGAAGAGGGGCTGGTATTCTGTCCCCTTCTCTTTCTATTTGGTGTCAGATCTGAACTTTGTGGTCCCCAGATGAAGCCATACTTAGAGGTTGGTGCTTTGGGTGTGGCACAGATCTTGACATGTGTGTGGGGATGGGCTCGTTCTTGTTTTAGTGTTTATGTGGGGTTGAAGGAGAGTCAAGAGAGGATGCCACCTCCTCCTTGTTGTCTGTGGTTTACTTGAGTAGGCCTGGGTAAGGGACCTACCATAAAACATAGGAAGGAGGGCCAACTATCCTGTGTCCTTTTAGTCTCAGAGTGAGTGTAAGACAGTTGGAAGGCACAGGACATGGGCAGGCTCTTTAGTAGGTGAGAGGGTGGCAAAAACAGCTGTCATCGTGTAGCCAGCTCCTCTTTTCCCTGCTGGCCATTTCTGCAGCCTGCCCTTAAGCCTACTAGCTTCTGGTCACAGTGGCAGGCTCAGAGCTTTGCAGGCATTGGTTGATGGGGGCTTCCTTCCCTGGGACAGATGTCTCTGACTTAGGGAGGGATGGAGGGAGGGAGTGGCATGGGTGGAGGCAGGCAGTGGGAATGCTGTCTTCAAAACGCTGGATCAGAGAGCCAAAGAAGACCCAAGACACTAGGGTGGACGGATCAGAAAGGAACTGGAAGCCCAACAGAAGAACCCTGAAAAACAACCAAAACCAAAAAACAAACAAACAAAAAACCCCCAAACCTGCTACACCAGACAAGGTGGCACATCAGGTGGCACATGCTTGCAAATACCAGCGCTTGGGAGGTTAAGGCAGGAAAATCAAGGCCAGCCTGGCCTACATAGGTGATATCTCCTCAAAACAAAACAAAACAAAAATTACCTGGTTGCTGATAGCTCTGGAAAGCAGGACCCATTCTGTACTGTACTTTTGTCCTCATTCTGGAGATGGCCATAGAAAAGCAGCCTGCTCCCCTTGGTTACCCGAAGGGGAGAGAGGTCAGCCTTGTGAAACAGCTTCGATTCCATGCAGGCAGTAGTTGGTGGGCTTTGCCACACAGGCCAGCCGTGAGGCTTTCGGGGCAGAAGGCTTTGGGATAGCTGTGCTGCAACCACAGGGCTTCAGCGTCGGGGAGGGGGGCTGGTGGGGAGGTCTAGTAGACAGACTGGGGGATGCCTTCCTGCTTGTCTCTTGGTGTTGCCTCTTAAAGGCAGCCACATCAAGCCAGTGAAACCAGTCAGGGTAGGGGTGGGGGAATACCCCCAATAAGGGCTGCCATCCAGAGGCAGGCTTAGATCTGGGGAGAAAAGGGACTCAAGATAGAGAGATAGCACAGTTCTATCATATGGCTTGTATCCCGTGGGCCTGGTGTGTAGATGCTGGAAGCCTAGTTGTGAGGACATGGACAGTTGGGAGTGGTGTTGGGCCAGAACTGGGGTGACTGTCTCACTTTGGTGCTATAGCATGGCTGGGCAGTAAGAAGGATGTGACTAAACTCATACTCACCTGAAGCTCGTGTAGATGGAACTAGGTCTATCAATCCTATTTATTTATTTATTTATTTATTTATTTATTTAAAGATAGGGTTTCTCTGGAGATAGCCCTGGCTATCCTAGAACTCTATAGACCAGGCTGACCTCAAAGTCAGAGATCTGCCTGCCTCTGCCTCCCAAGTGCTAGGATCAAAGGCCTGTTTTTGTTTTTGTTTTTGAGACAGGAACTCACTCTGTAGACCAGGCTGGCCTTGAACTCAGAAACCCACCTGCCTCTGCCTCCCAAGGGCTGGGATTAAAGGCGTGCGCCACCCCTGCCCACTTAGGTGTATGGTTTTTTGTTTTTGTTTTTGTTTTTTGTCTTTTTTTTAGATCTCAGCCTTGACAGCAAAGATTGAGTTTATTGGCACTGCCCCTTAGCCTCTTTGACCCTTCTTCTGGAGAAGGCTGTCAAACTTCCAACCCTAACCAAAGCTAGGGCTCGGCTCGGCTCTTTCCTTGTTATTGACAAGACCTGTTCCAAAAGGGCTTCTGTAGGATGGTGCCTAAAATAGGCTTCCTGACCCGCTCCTCGTCAGGTGCCCCAGGGTAGAGGTGCATGTGGTGAGAGGGAGGGGAGGCCCTAGCATGTGGTGAGAGGGAGGGGAGGCCCTAGCATGTGGTGAGAGGGAAGGGAGGCCCTAGCCTCTTTGCTTACAAAATCTAGGTCTTGCTCAATTCTGTGTGGCTTCCTGGTGGCATAGCAGCTGGAGGGCAAGGTGGAGCTGCAGTTGGTGTGAGAGCAGTGGTTACCAGGGCTAGGGCTCTGGGTTTTTCCTCTTGTTTTTGCCAGGAGTTGAGTCTGGGCTTTATCTTAGTCACACAGTCGTCCTCTGCCAGGCTTGATATTCTTTACATACAGGGTCTATTTGGATGCCCTGTATCCTACCACTGGGTAGGAGCTCTGAGGGTTTCCCTGTCTTCAGGCCTGAGTAGTCTCCTCATGGCCCCCCGAACAAAGCCAGGGACACAGACTTAGCATGCAAATAGAGGGCCAAATCATTGCTCATAAGAAATGTACATTAAGGGCAGGCACTTGGCCAGCTATTATACTGGTCCTATGTGTCTAAATGTCAGGAGAATGCTCTTACTATGGTGGGGGGGGTCTCCTCCGTGAGTGATTTGCTAGATGGGATGCAGACAGATTGGACAATCTGCAGTAGTACTGGATAGAGTGACAGGTCCACAGATAGCCACATGGATTATCTTTGTGGCCCAAGAGCCTGATTGCATTTGGTTTCTGGGGAACTCAAGCTTCATGGAGGCCTGTCTGGTTTCTTCTGCCTGCAATGAACATTTTCTGCTGCCTAGAGGGGAAGGACTCTGTGGTGATGAGACCTTTTCCTCCTGTAGCTATATAGCCACTCTGATGGCCTTGTCTGAGTCCTCTTCCTGTGTGCAGTGAGTAGTGAACTCTTGGCAGAAGATACCCAGGCAGGAGTGGGTTTATCCTTGTCCTGCTCGTGTCTCCTTTTTGCCAGGTGCCATCGTCTGCAAGATTCTTTGTTCAGCTCAGACAGTGGTTTCAGCAATTATCGTGGTATCCTGAATTGGTGTGTGGTGATGCTGGTGAGTAGGGATGTGGGAGCAGGCTCACTGTGGCCAAGTGTGGCAGAACCTTCAAGGGTGCCCTTTCCCTGGGCAGAGGCTCTGGCCTTTGAAGACTATATAGCTCCATGTGGTTGCTAGCACTAGGCTGGTGGTGAGGGAAGCACGGGTGGTCCCTGCAGTGGGACTGGCTTTCTCTTGGATCACAGGCTAGTTCTGTGGATGGCTCAGTGGTAGTATCTTGAATACTCTACGCCTCAGGTCCCCCTGTGGCTGTGTAGGTATGATATGTAAGAGCAAGGAGATGGTGGGGAATACTGGTTGCTCTCCAGGCTGGGAGGATGAGGAGGGGGCACTCTGGGTCCAAGGCCTCCCTGGATACGTATAGAAAGAATCTGTAGGGGCTGGAGAGATGGCTCAGTGGTTAAGAGCACTGATTGCTTTTCCAGAGGTCCTGAGTTCAATTCCCAGCAACCACATAGTGGCTCACAACCATCTGTAATGGGATCTGATGTGTGTCCTCTTCTGGTGTGTCTGAAGAGAGTAACAGTGTATTCATATACATAAAATAAATAAATTAAAAAAAAAATCTTGAGTATGTATGTCCTATGCCATGTGGATTCATGGACATAGAGCCCCTGGCAGAACCAGCCACTGTTTCACGGGCCTTTTAGACCCTTTCCTTCGGCCTTGAGTATTGATGGTGTGCTATGCCATGTCCAGGCCTGCTGCCTCTAGGGCCTGGTTCTTACTGGTGCTATGCATCCCCACCCCAGAAGCTGTTGGAGTCCAAGGCTCAAAAGGACAACCGGATGGGTGGGTCAGGGACCAAGGGTTATCATCACCCAGCTTATAACACTTGGCTGTGGTCTGATACTTATTGCCCTCCCCCAGAAGTGTCTGTTCCTGCTTTAGGCATGGCTTCTTTGGCTGTCAGTATGGAAGGGACCTTACCCTGTCAGGCTCTGGAAGGTTTCTGAGGCTTTCAGCACCTTTTTCCTGGAGAGAGCTTCAGGCCTTGGTTAGCTGTGGGGCTTGATGAGTAAGAAGTGAGCAGTGGGGGGCCAGTGGGTTCAAGGTTACCTTTGCCTGTGGGACATGGCACACTATTCTTGGCGAAGTCTTGTCTATAAAGAAGCTTTTGGGCAGATGGGGAGCCACCTGGCTTTTCATTTTTAAGATGTGTTTTGCCTCCATATGTATTTCTGTACCATGTACATGTAGTGTTCATGGAGGCCAGACGATATCCTGGAACTGGAGTTAACAGTTGTGATCCACTATTTGAATGATAGGAATTGAACCAAGTCCTATGGAAGAGCAGCCAGTGTTAACTACTTGGCCATCTCTTCAGGCCCCACTTGGCCTTTGGCCCTTCTATTCTTCCCTTTCAGGATATATGAATCCTGCCTCCAGTACCTGCAGTGGGCAATCAGGAGGGGGTATAGAGCAGTGTGTTTTTAAGTACCAAGCTGGTGTGGTGTCCCTGAACTTGCCACCTCCATTGTTCCTTCTCTGAGCATCCAGGCAAGGAATCTCACCAATTCTTGTCAGTATTATCCACAGCTTCTGTTTGGGTAGTAGGATAAGTTGGTGGCACCGGGCCTTTATCTAGTGCTTGTGAGACAGATAAGGATGGAGGCCACACACTGAGTCTCAGGCTAGAGTCTAGAGGACCGCTCCTTAGTTGAGCTACATTGGGGCCATATTTTTGGAGTTTTGAGTATTGCTAGGGTATTTGACTCAGGTACAGAAAAACCCACTCCTGCCCTTTTTTGCTTTGATGGGTCTTTCTGCTGCCTGCTGTAGCCTCTTGTCTCTCTGACACTGAAGGGACCAGTACTTGGGCAAGGGTAGGTAGCCCTCCTCTCAATCCTCCAAATTGGTGTGTGCTATCAACAGGGACTGGTCCCTTGCTAAGAGTGCTACAGCTATTTTCCTGGCCAAGGGTAGAGGTGCTGGGGTAAAGTGGGCTGTGATAGCACCACCAGCCCTCCTGACTGACTGTCTCTTGCAGATCCTGAGTAATGCCAGGTTATTTTTAGAGAACCTTATCAAGTGAGTACCTTTTCCAGGCTCTTTCTTATACCACCCCAGCCTGCTTAGGCCCTGAGGCCCACTTCTACTCAGGCCCCCATTGCCCCACTCTTAGGTATGGTATCCTGGTGGATCCCATCCAGGTGGTGTCTCTGTTTCTGAAGGACCCCTACAGCTGGCCTGGCCCATGCCTGATTATTGGTGAGCTGCAGTCCAAGAAGGGCCATGGGTGGGGGAACAGGCTGACCAGGGCCTGAACCTGTTCTGTGATGCTTCTGTCCTCAGCATCCAATATTTTTGTTGTGGCTGCATTTCAGATTGAGAAGCGCCTGGCAGTGGTAAGTGGTGCCTATCCCCATCCTTGCTAAAAGTCACTGGTGGCTTGCTTGAGACAGGCTCTTCTTACTAGGCCTGATACTTATCTCCCAGGGCAAAGGACCTGTTTGAATGCTCTCTTCCTCTCCAGGGTTCCCTGACAGAGCAGATGGGGCTACTGCTGCATGTGGCTAACCTGGCCACAATCCTCTGCTTCCCAGCAGCTGTGGCCTTACTGGTTGAGTCTATTACTCCAGGTGTGCCTCCATCCCAACCATCCTATCCCATGTTGAACTGATCCCAGGTTGTTTATGGGATGTGGGTGGTCACATCTGAGCCCACCTTTCCTGTGTTAACCGTGGTGTATGGACAGACATGGCTGAGCCACCTATCTTGCAGTGGGTTCCCTGTTTGCTCTGGGATCATACTCCATCATCTTCCTCAAGCTTTTTTCCTACCGGGATGTCAACCTGTGGTGTCGCCAGGGAAAGGCCAAAGCCAAAGCTGGTAAGAGGTTGTCTGGATTGGGATTCACCTATAGGACTGAGATTGGGCTACATGGCTCACACTACTGTCTTGCTTTGCTGGCAGTTTCTACAGGGAAGAAGGTCAGTGGGGCTGCTGCCCAGCAAACTGTGAGCTATCCAGACAACCTGACCTACCGAGGTGAGTTGTTGAGTTGGGACTCTCAGAGGCAAGACTGTAAGTCAGGTTCAGGGATGTGTGGTCCAAACACCTACTCTTTCCTTCTAGATCTCTATTACTTCATCTTTGCTCCTACTCTGTGTTATGAACTCAACTTTCCTCGATCCCCGAGAATACGAAAGCGCTTTCTACTACGACGGGTTCTTGAGATGGTGAGGTTTGAACCTTGATGGTTGGTGTGGACAGGGTTTGGGTGTGTGCAACTCAGGTCTCAGTGGACTGCTCTATTCTTTCCCCAGCTCTTTTTCACCCAGCTCCAAGTGGGGCTGATCCAACAGGTAAGTGGTGAGTGGGTGTATGGTAGGGCTCAGTGTAGCTGCAGGAAACTGATGTGGTACTCTCCTTTGCAGTGGATGGTCCCTACTATCCAGAACTCCATGAAGCCCTTCAAGGTGAGGTTAGGCTCCCTTGTGGCAGGGCTGGATAGGGTAGATGATATAGCTAGCTGAGGCAGCCTGTCTCCACAGGATATGGACTATTCACGGATCATTGAGCGTCTCTTAAAGCTGGCGGTGAGTGTCAGAGACTCCAGTGGGACAAGTGTGAAGGATAGGTGAAGTCTGTAAGTTTGCAACCTGGAGCTTTGTCTCCCAAAGGTCCCCAACCATCTGATCTGGCTTATCTTCTTCTATTGGCTTTTCCACTCCTGTCTCAACGCTGTGGCAGAGCTTATGCAGTTTGGAGACCGAGAGTTCTACAGGGACTGGTGGTGAGTGGTGTGTTTCTGGGGATCTGGGTAGGTCATAGCATGTTCTGCTTATTCCATTGTTTCTTGACCCCAAGGAATGCTGAGTCTGTCACCTACTTTTGGCAGAACTGGAATATCCCCGTGCACAAGTGGTGCATCAGGTAGGATGGTGTGCGTACCTGTGGACTGTGGTTGTGGACCTGGGCCCTCTGGCATTAGCCTCATCCTATGGCTTGTTTGCTCTGCAGACACTTCTACAAGCCTATGCTCAGATTGGGCAGCAACAGATGGATGGCCAGGACAGGGGTATTTTTTGCCTCAGCCTTCTTCCATGAGGTCAGTGCTCTGTGCACATCCCACTTCACCTCTGGGCAGGGCTGTGGCCACCAGTTGAAAACACTGACCTCTCTTATTCCTTAGTACCTAGTGAGCGTTCCCCTGCGGATGTTCCGCCTCTGGGCATTCACAGCCATGATGGCCCAGGTGAGGAACTCTGTGACGCTTGACTCTCTTAGCCTAAATCTGTGCTGAACCCCATCTCCTGTGGCCATTGTAGCCACCTGACTGTAGCTCATGTGTTCTCAGGTCCCACTGGCCTGGATTGTGGGCCGCTTCTTCCAAGGGAACTATGGCAATGCAGCTGTGTGGGTGACACTCATCATTGGGCAACCGGTGGCTGTGCTCATGTATGTCCACGACTACTACGTGCTCAACTATGATGCCCCAGTGGGGGTCTGAGCTACTGCCAAAAGCCAGCCCTCCCTAACCTGGGCCTGGAGTTCTGGAGGGGTTCCTGGCTGCCTGCACACTCCTCCTAGTCTGGGAGGCCTCTCTGCCCCTATGGGGCCTACTCCTGCTCTTGGGGATGGCACCTGAGTCCAGCTGGTATGAGCCAGTGCTGGGAGTCTGTGCTGTCCAGGGGCTGAGGATATCAATAAAGTGCTGTCTAAAAACCTTCCAACAGGGGTTGTGGAGGCTGCTGAGGATGACCTACACCCATATGTGCTATTTTAGGGACTGTAATTCTCAGGCTCCATTGCAAGTGGAGCTGGAAAGGTTGGGGTTACATGGCTGCTGTTTATTCTACAACCTTATGGACTGTGTGGACAATCTGTTCAGCTGCAAAACAGGACATAGTAGGAGGTGGCAGCAGCAGGGGTGCAGCAATGCCATTGCTCAGCAAAGCTCAGGGATTTCTTACCCTGCCCTGCCATTTCAGCAGGACCAGGGCTCAGAGCTGTGTAGACCCAACAGAGGATGACTCGTGGCAGGTAAACACCCTGATTCCAGTGCTACCAGGAGGAATGTAAATCCACATTTTTAGAGGTGGAGCCATCTATGGAGAGGACATTTGTACACTGACTGCCTGGGGCCCAGGAATTACTAAAGGATCTGTCTCAATTCCTTGGGAGGGATCAGGCTGTTCAACAAGTTGGGCTAGTGGCTCTAGGCTGTGCTGCACAGAGGCCAAACTTGACTGGGCTTGGCCCACTCTTCCAAACCACCCTTGGCTCTAATAGTGGAGAGAGCTCTGAACAGAGGGATACTTTGCCCCCAAGTTTTCGGAGCTGCCAAATTAGATACAAGACTTTACAGAAGAGTCTTTTTGAGCTGGGCAGTGATGGTACATGCCTTTAATCCCAGCAATTGGGGGGCAGAGGCAGGCGGATGGATCTCTGAGTTCAAGGACAGCCAGGGCTACACAGAGAAACCCTGTCTGGGGGGGAAAAAGTCTTTTTGACAATCTACAGTCCTCATCTTTGACTTCGTGAGATTTGTGCTTGTCAGCTGCTAGAATCTGCCAGGCTCAGCCCTTAACCTGCAGTTATGTGGTTACCTGGTGCTAGGCAGGGCAAACAGTACAATCAGCTGCCTCAGAGCACAAGGCATGCACCATAGCCTGCTAGGCCATCTGTTTCCCCCCAGTCTAAGACAGCAGGGACTAACTCAGATAGATATGGAGGACTGCCAATATGTCCAGCATGACCATGCAAGAACACTCTTGCTGATAACAACATGGGGCAGATTGTCCTTTTCGGTCCCCTAAAGAAAAAGCTGTGAGCAAATACTAGTTTTGTGGCATCAAGGTGGGCCTAGGGAGTATCATATAGGTATCTGTATTTTTCCAAGGAGATTGGAGTGAGTTCTGAACTCGCCTACATTCTCACCTTTCGGATCCCTCAGGGCAGGAGGAAACACATAGGAGGCTACAGTAGAACCTGTCTGTTTATCATCTGCCCATCTCTGTGTGCATGTGTAATATCTACATATATATATGTATATGTATATATATATATATATTTATTTGTGAAGGGTTAAAGGGGACTCTCATGTAAAAATCCAAAATACAATTTTATGAACAACCTGCAGGATCAGTCCAAGTGTGGCTGTGCAGCTCTGACCAGAGAGTAGACCTGGGGCTGGGGTGAAGGCAGCAGGTCTGCAGCCCTGAGGGTCTTCTTCCTGATCCAAGGTACTGCCCAGGCCCAAGTTCCAGCTGTGCTTCACTGGGGTTGTGCTGGCTTAACCTAGGATCCCCTGGACTACCCAACTGTCTTGTCTCCCTAGTCCTAGGGATAGGTTGGGGGCCAGGCACAAGCCAGCCTGACAACTCCTGACAGCTCTAGGAGACGGTGGGGTCCTTGGCTTTGTGGGGTTCAGTACCCGTCAGAAGAGAGATGGTGGGATCGTCCGTGTAGTCATCTCCCTCAGAGAAGTAGGAGCTTTCCCCGAGCTCAAAGAGCACAGGCAGCTCACTGCTCCCTGTGTCCACAGCATCAGGGTCCAGCAGGAACAGAGGCTGAGCCGTGTAGTGCACCAGCTGCTTTCCTGTGGGGAATGGGGTCAGGATGGTGGGGGTGGACAATCTGGAAGTGAGGGTTGGGAGTAGTACAGAAGCTTAGCTCACCTGAGTCGGGGTTACTATTCTCTGCCTCAATAGGCCTGGGAGGCTCTTGTGGAGATAGAAGCTCCTGAATCTGTAGGACAGAGAACACAGTGAGGGTTGTTGATGGCCCCCTCTGCCCCCCACCCTGCCCGCCTACGCACGCTGGCCAGGCTGCTGTCCAGGTCAGGCAGGCTCATGTCGGGCATGGTCACCGAGGGGCTGAACAGCTGCAGGAGGAGGGAGGGAAGTCAGGGCTGGCTTGTGGGTAGGATGGAGCAGGGTGGGTAGGGATGACCAGACTCACGTCCAGCAGGGCGCTGGTGTCCACACTGAAGCCGTGGCTTGTCAGCATGGTCTGCAGGTTGTCCAGGTTGGAGTCCATGGCATCCAGGTGATCACTTAGCTCGTTCCTGGCCCAGGGCAAGTGGGCAGGTGAACTAGTGCCCCAGGCTCCCACCCAGCCGCACTCCTGCTGGAGAAGGGCTCCCCTTTGGTTACAGCCCCCCAAGCAAGGTCCTTCTGCATAGCCAGCATGGGCTGGGGGGAATGTGTGTATATCTTGGGAAGATGCCGAAAGGACAAGTAGTAAGCTTGCCCTCCATGGCTGCTTAGGGTGGGACATCCCAGTTAGGAGGCTGTAGTAGTTACTAAGGCTGGGCCAAGAGGGAGGTGGAGAAAAAGGACAAGGGGTGTTGGATCTGGAAAGGGATAGAAGGACAGATTTTTCAGGTTCGATAGTCTTGCCACTGCACCAGGAAGAGAGTAAAGAGAGGAAACAGGACTGTGCTTGGCATGGGTAGACGTCCCTTAGACCAGAAGGCCTTAGGCCATGGACACACTGAGCCATTGGCAAGGCAGTTAAAATGGCTCTGTAGGTGCCATGGGGCCTACCCTACTCTGACAGGAAGCTCATTGTAACAGCTTGTACTGGTAGCTGGGGCAGGCAGGAAACTAGTCCCTATTACAGCCATTGGCTTGTGCAAAGGGTAGTCAGTGGAGATGCAGAGCCTGTGAGACCATCCCCTGGTGCTCTTCGCCAGGCAGGGCAAGTGCTATGCCCAGGTTGGGAACTGGTCCATGGCTGTGGGATGGGGCCTGGCGGAGTCCTCCTCCCTCCCAAGTGGGGGCAGCGCTAACCCTGGCTGGACTCGGCCATGCAGAAAGGAAGAGGGGCAGGGGAAGAGGCGGGCGACCCCAGACATCTGTGGAGCGCGAGCCAAACTGCAAGATACAAAGACAAGAGCCCCCCCATTGCAGGCGGGGGACGGGGGGATCTATGCCCACCGTCCTCGCTCACTTAGCTTTTGGGATGTGCCTGGGGGGTGCTGGTCAAGGCTAGGCCTTGGCTCATCATTTCCTGTGTCAGGACTATGGAGAATGACAGATCCAAAGATCTTGGGGCTTGCCATAAGAGAGGATGATGGCAATAGTAAGGGTGGCCCAGGAGGCAGGGGACTATCCCATTTCTAGTGATGTGGTTGGTCTCCCTCCCCAGCTTCAACATCACTCAGGTTTGGGGGAACAGATGCAACCCATCACTCCCAGCAAACTACAGGGATTATATGCCTTGCTAAGACATAGATACCCTATGTCCAGCCTGAGGAAATCTCATGCTGTTGGGTTCAGAGGCTATAGGGAGGCAGGGTGGGCACAGCACTCACTTGTCTAGGCAGGCTACGCTGAGGCACTTCTCAGGGGTGGAGGGGGTTGGGAGTGCGGGGGCTTGGGCTCCGGTTGTGTCCATAGGGGCTGTGTTTGAGGCAGCAGGGGTAGGCTCGCTTTCTCGAAGGATGGAGTCAATGAAGGCAGTTGGGGACAAAGGGGTATCCACGGAGGATGGGCGTCCAGGGCTTGCCTCCAGTACCCGAGGGCTGTGAGGTGGACTGGGGGGCTCTTCTTTGACACGGACCAGGGTACTGCTGGACAGAGGCCTGAACATATTAGACAATGACAGACATGTTAGAAGGAGCCTAAGTTAGTTCTACCCAAAGTCATAAAGGCTGACCCACTAAGGTGATAGGAGGGATAAAGGTCCTGCAGCCCCACCTCTCATCTATGCTCCTGCCTGGGGAGGCCAAAGGGCTGGGAGGAGCCAGCTCAGTGATATCGGAGATTATGGGTCCAGAGCTGGTGACAGCATCAGAGGAGTAAAGGCTAGAGCTGCTGTAGGCTGGAGATGGAGCCTGCAATTAGAGACAAAGGCCACATGCAAGGCATGCCCGTGGTAGCCTGGGCCACCCAGCACCCACTACACACTTACTGGCAGTCCCATGGAGCTTGGTGCTTACTGAGTATGGGCCAGGACCATGGACATGCTCCAGGGAGTACTGTCGACCATACTTGGGCACAGAGTGTGCTGAGCTGCTGTCACTCAACATCAGAGGGCTGCAGGGAAGAGACAGGTCAACTGCCTACACAGACCTTGGTGGTGTCCAGGATATACAGCAAGCAGAGGACACCAAAGCGCAGGGTCAGAGTGTACAGTGTAGACATTCCCAGAGCCTCACATCTTTCTCTTCACCCCCAGGATCCGGTTCGACTGCACCAGTGAGATCAGGAACTGAATGAGCTGTGGGGCAGAAAGGATACAGTCACCCTGGCCCAGCCATAGAGGGGGGTCCACCCACCACTAGCCCTGCCCACCTTGTTGACAACTTTTTGCTGCTGGGCATGCTTCTGCCGAAGGCTGGCCACCTCCCGCCACAGGGCTTCATTCTCGCTGCAACACATTGCTGGGTCAATTGGGCCACATTAGAAGGGCCAGAGAGTCAGGCTGTTGATAGACAGGGCTGGACCAGATGAGGGCTCACTGCACAACTGATTCCTAACTCCACTCTACTTACAGGGCAGGATTCAAGTGTCAGCCAGGGCTGAAGGGAGGGCATGGATAGAATCTGATGGTACACCTTAGGATCCTAGTTGAAATGGGGGACTTGTCACATACTGGCTAGATACACAGGACAAGACTCTGGGAAAGATCCTAAACTGCGGATTACCCCCAGTTTTGGGGTAAAAGGCAGCTGTGAACTGTGATGCCATGTGCTGAGTGATAAAGGGGGAGTTGGAGTCATTGTGAATAGAGAGCAGTGGGGAGGTCTGGCCCGAGGACTGTTGTGGTCAGCTCCTGTCGGCCCTGGAAATGGGCTTTGTGTGCTCAAATCCTGAAAATGTGAAGCCCAGCAGGGGAGTGAGAAGTGGGTGCAGTAGAAGATCTCCAACCCCATTCTGTGTTTGGAGATGTATAGGACAAGGTTTTGCCATAGAAACAATGAAGGCAGGCTGGGAAGGGAAAAGGAGGCTTGAATGGCTCTGCAGGGGGTGGAGTAGGAGACCCAAAGCAACCTGGCCACCCTCCTGAGCCTTGGGACCTACTGCTTCATGGCCAGGAGCTTGGAGTCCATACACTCCTGTTTCCCCTTCATCAGCTGCACATCTGTCAACAGCCGGGTGACACTGTCCTGGCGTATTTTTATGTCCTCACTCTTCAGGGTGGACACCTAAGGGGTGGGGCATACAAGAGTCGAAAGTGGCTCTGGAGTGTGGTAGGCTCCTGTGCTTTACCTAGGCATTCAAGGAGTAAGGAAGGTCTGAGGAACACTGGGAAGGGGGAAGGGGTCAGAGATAGATGAGCACAGGCTATGCTTTTAGGCTAGTCCTGCAGCACCAACTAGATACTGCTCCCAGCCCACAGCCTGCAAGGATATTTGGGGGAAGGGAGGGACTGTAATCAGGGCTGGTGACTCACACTGGTCACTTTCCTCTTGATGTTCTCAAGGAGCTGTTCCTGTCCACGTAGGAAACAAGGATGCTGGAACTCGGTGTCATCTCTCTCAGGCTTGACCAGGCCACCTTGCTCAATGTGGACTACTTTTCGGAAGCCATCTGTGCATTTGGGGGTTGGGGAATTCTGTTTGAGGGTCAGGGACCAGACCTTCAACAGCCTAGCCATGGCCTAGGGCAGGCAAGGGGCCTCCTAGAAAACTCTATGAGATTCTGACTAGTGTCCATTTACCATAGCAAGTTAGTCTTGGCTGGAAAAGGCCTTGTCCCTGCACAGTTTCCCCTCTTGCAAATGGAAGTGTGGCTATTAGGTTAGGGCCTCATAGGATTATACTCTTCCCTGGAGAATTCAGGCTCAAACTCATGAGGACCCTTCCTCAGCCAACTCAGGCCTCCATCTCTTAGCAATATGCTGGGGTCTGTTTCTCCACCCCTAGGGAAGCAAGCACACCATCCTGAAAGAGGTACTTACACATGTTGAGCTGCCGCACGAAGCTAGCCATGTTGTTGTGCTTGAAGTACTTGGGCAGCACCTCCTTGGCAAACTGGCCCTGGTCAAACACGTGGAAGCTGTTCCCACTCTGTTGGGAGATAGATGGGCAGGTCATATATAGCAGATGCCACGACAGTTCTACTGTAGCCTGAAGTGTCTCTCCATGTGTGGTGGGCACTGCACATTCTCCCTCCACAGCAGCAGCAGGAGGTGAGCTCAACCTTAGGACTCTACGGCTGGTATCCAGGCTACAGAGCCTAGGTCTGAACAGTGTGGACCATGTTGCCAGAGACAGAATCTTAACTCCCTGGCAGTTTTCAGTTGCTAGGTTTAGACTCATAAATCACCCACAGCATTCTGGTCATCTCTAGGGACTGACTAGAATTTAGTTTTAATTAGCAAATTTTCTTTAGGAATAGCTAAGATCAGCTGGAGACATGGTTCAGTGGTTCGGAGTGCTTACTATTCTTATAGAGGACCTGGGTTTGTTTCCCAGCACTCATATGGCAACTCACAACTGCTGGTAATTCCAAGTTTTACGTGACCTGATGTCCTTTTTGGTCCTTCATGGGCTCTTGCATACATGTGGCACATACATATATGCTTAAGAACACACACACACACACACACACACACCTCGAAATTGTGGCAGTTAAAACAGGAATGAAGTTGTGAGACAGTCCTGATCAGAAATACCACCTTATTCTTTTTCAACCGAAGATGAAAACCTGAGACTGCTGAGTACTGGGCCTGTACTTCTGTACTGGTGCTTTCCTAAACACAGTCCAGAACCACTAGGAGGGGTTGAAGGGCCATGGCAACTCAGAGGAATTTGATACTGGAGCAGGGAGGCCCCACAGTGGGTAGGGGAAAGTATTTTCATGAATGTGTAGGACAAATCAGCTAAGGAACCAGTCTCTTCATTGGGGTCGGAAAACTATAATACAGACAGAATAAATCAAAAGGATCCCAAGGTGTTGGATCAGAACTATGGCTGCTTTCCAACACATAGAGCAGTGAAACAGGCTTAAATAGAAACAGCAGGGCAAGTAGACACAGGAGGAAAAGCACGGGTAGGAAGTGTGCTATCAGTGAGAGCAAGAGGCCAGCCTGGTCTACAGAGTGAGTTCCAGGACATCCAGGCTACACAGAGAAACCCTGTCTCGAACAAAACAAAACAAAACAAAACAAAACAAAACAAAAAGAATGCCATACCAGCCAGGTGGTGGTGCATACCTTTAATCCCAGAACTCAGGAGGCAGGGGTGGGTGGATTTCTTTGAGTTCAAGGCCAGCCTAGTCTACGGAGTTAGGTTCAGAACAGCTAGGGCTACACAGAGAAACCCTGTGTTGAAAAACCAAAACACAGCAAACAACAAGTAACCCAAGACATCTTTTAAATTTATTTATTATATGTAAGTACACTGTAGCTGTTTTTAGACACGCCAGAAGAGGGCGTCAAATCTCATTGCGGAAGGTTGTGAGCCACCATGAGGTTGCTGGAATTTGAACTCAGGACCTTCAGAAGAGCAGTTGGTATTCTTAATCGATGAGCCATCTCACCAGCCCCAACCCAAAACATCTTTATTGTTGCATATACCACATACTGTGGTTACAAGACAGAGAGATCAAGTTGGGGCTCATCTAGAAATGCAATCCTGCTAGCAAGCTTCCATGCCTCATCTATGGACACTGCTTAGAAGGACCCTATATTCTACAATACTGACTTGCTGAGCAAGACTTGTCCGATAGTACAATAGTGACACGAATATATAGCAGTAAGAAACTCCCCTGAGTTTGATGCCTATTTCAATTTATGGCTGATACTGTAAACCTGGTCAAAAGCCCATGACTGGGGATTTGAGTCCCTGGGGAAATCTACTACTGATGTTTGCAAATTGGACATGCTGTCAAATTGTCTTCTAAATATTTATATTTATAACCATATATTAGTATTGTTCTCAACCATTGCTAAAAAAATTTATTTTTGCAGTGGGCAGTAGTAGTTAAGGTAGACTCAATGAATGACTGTTAAGTGCCTAGGCCTAAAAGGGACATCTAGACCACTCTACTCCACATCAAGGCTCAGGGAACACCACTGATGAAGGAGCTGGAAGAAGGTACAAACAGGCAAATGTGACACGACTTGGCCATAGCTCCGATGAACACATGGCAGCTGTTGCTGGCCTGTAATCAGCAGAGACTGCTAACATTCCCGCACAGATGGGGAAGGGGCACAGAGAGCACTACCAAGGCTGAGGAGCTACTGGTTGGTACTAGCTGCTGGAGGAGGAGGAGAGGGTAGAGTCATTGCTCTTAAGTGGTGTAGCCAATGGTAAGTTACCCATAATCCAATAATACCTCACACCTGTGCATGTACAAAAAAGACTAACTGAACTCGATGGGTTATAATGCAAAAATAAATGAAAGAAGGAAAGAAAAGATTTGTGCAACAGTACAACAGTAGGAAGAAGGGTTGCAGAGGGAGTAGGAGGGGGGAAGAGAGGAATAAGGGGTTAAAAAGGGGAGGGGAAGGGGGAGAGATACATCCAAGCCCTAACCTCCATACCTGAGAATGCAACTATCTATAAATAGGGTTGCTACAGACGTGATATCATACTGGAAAACAGTGGATCCTTAACTTGAATGGACTAATGTTCTCACAAGAAGACAGCCAAATAAAGTTAGTCACTCAGGGAGAATGCCAAGCAACGACAAAGACAGACTGGAGCCATGCAGCTATAAACCAAGGAATACCCACGGAATAGCAGCAAGCACAAGTGGGAACGGCAAGGAAGGGTGCCCTGCAGGCCCCAGAGGACACAGGGCCTCGTGGATGTCTCTGGACTAGGACAGCAGTGCTTTCTGAGTGGCCTTTATCATCCAACCTCAAGACTCAGAACACAGCCTATTTCCACCTTAGGATGATGGAGCTCTTACCTGCTCACAGTGGCTGCCAAAGACTTGCTTGTGTTTTCTGATATTATTAAAAATATTTCACTAAGAGAAAAAAAAGACCATGTGCATGTGTACATGCCTGAAGAGGCCAGACGAGGGTATCAGATCACCTGGAGAGTGGCAGGTGCTTGTCAGCTGCCCTGTCATGAATACGGGAATTGAACTGGGATGGGTTCTCTGTAAGATCAGGAAGCACTTAACTTCAGGCCTGTCACAGTTCAATAATAATTCACTGTTCATATGTAGACATATA
The DNA here is from genome assembly GCA_019843815.1 of Montemys delectorum. Taxonomy (NCBI): domain Eukaryota; kingdom Metazoa; phylum Chordata; class Mammalia; order Rodentia; family Muridae; genus Montemys; species Montemys delectorum. The sequence continues at coordinate 21,398 of JADRCD010217790.1, read as the reverse complement.
ATTCACTACTGTGTGGATTTTGTGCTCTCACAAACTGTTGTGTGGGTTCCTTAGGATTTTCTAAGTAAATTATCCTACTATCTTTGAACAGCCAGTCTTACTTCTTAACTTGTATTTTATTAAGGTTTAATGTGGGCTTTCCTCAGTTTTTATCTACTTTCTAATGCCCAAGAGCTGCCCAATGATTTTTTACTCCTTAATAGCCATTATGATTTTCTAGGGCTAGCTGGTGAAGTTGTGATGAAGCCAATGTTTATCTCTGTACCTCAGTGGCTTATGGGACCTCTTTTGCTGACCACGAACAGTTTTAGAAAGGAGGTGTTATAACTTGTTGTTTATAGTGAAAAATCTATCAGTGGAATTAAGGGATCCATGACCAGGCAGAAGTGGCTGTCTAACTCGGATAGTAAACTGAAATACAGTTAATGTCAGTAAACAGTGATTCTTATTGCCAGTCTGTGATCTTATTGTCTATAGACCAACAACTTGAAATACATATAAAATTCTGTCTGAATACATTTTATACAGAGCCAACCTGAAACTATGCATATTTTCTCAAAGGTTCCATGATTCCAGATGCTTAACAGCCATGGTGTTCCAAGAAGTGTGCCACCTGCTCTTTGAGTATCTGCCAGTCACAGTCCTTGCCATTTTAGTTTCTCTGTATCTCCACAGATGAGGCTGAGGATGTTTTGCCCCTCTCTTGAGCTTAGCTGCCTGGCCATTTTCTGGGTCCCAGAAGCTAGGGCTTTAGGAGCAGCAAGCTAGAGAATTGAAACAAGTGTCAGAACCAGCACATTCCTTTCCATGCCCAGCCACCAGCAACTCCAACCTCCACTGCCACCACACACACAACCCAGTCAACTTCGTTTACCATGCGGAGAACGTTGGAATCAAGAGCCTGGTAGTAATTGTAGGCACCAAGTTCAGGGGCTGAGTACCTCTTTTCTAACAGTCTTCGAGGCTAGCCTCCTTCTCCTGCTACAACTTGAAGAAATTCTGATGCCAGAGGCAGGCCCTAGCCTAGTTATTGTGATCCAAAGAGAGCTGTCTCTTCCTTCTAGAATGGTACATCCATAACCCCGAAACGTTGGCTTTCCCTGTATACATACTTCCTCTTTCCTAAATGATCTAACCCCAGGCTGGATACACTTTCAGTGAAGAACTCTGCTCTAACTTGTCTGCGGTCCTCTAGCAGGCATGCTAGAGCAGAGTATCTGTTCTTCCAAGGAGGCCTGCAGTGACCTCTGGTTCCTGGATCTCTCTGTATTTCTACCTCCCTCTCCTACCTGGCAGGAAGAAATACACAGGTCAGATCACAGAGCCCATCAGTGTACAGATCTCTGCTGGTTCCTTTCTCTGTGGAGAGGTAAGGAGGGATCCTCAGGTACAAATCTAAAATGATATTCTGATTATGAGCCAGCAGTGCTAGTCACAACAAAAGTGTCTGGGGGATCAAACTAAGAAAGCAAGTGGCCGGCAGTGGTGGCGCACGCCTTTAATCCCAGCACTTGGGAGGCAGAGGCAGGCGGATTTCTGAGTTCAAGGCCAGCCTGGTCTACAGAGTGAGTTCCAGGACAGCCAGGGCTACACAGAGAAACCCTGTCTCAGGGGGAAAAAAAAGTACACTCAAGCAAAACACATTTACATAAAATAAAAATATATACACATAGATACATACATACATACATACATACATATACACACAAATCCAAGGTGTGGAGAGTGACTAGAGATGATACTTGACATGTACACTAGACAGACAAAGTCTCTCTCTCTCTCACACACACACACACACACACACACACACACACACACAGTCCCTGACAAAGACAAGTAGTGAGCAATAGCTGGGCAAGTATGAGTTTGGATTTTTTTTTTTTTATCTCTAAGCCAAGCTTTTTTGCCTTAGTTTTCACCCATAACAGAAGTGCTGGATGAAGACTGTTGTGCAATACATGGCCTGATTGTTACTGCTAGAAGCTCCAGAGTCTCCGGAACCTGCAGCACGCATCGCAACTCACCTCTGGTATACATGACCTCTGACATTTTGAGTCTGCTGCCAGGTATGTAAGGGTGGGGCCGCTGGGCCTGTTAGTTCCTGTTGTCCATCTGAGAATGAGCTCACCTGGTTGTCAGAGCTTGGATAACGGGAGTGGCCCTGCTTGTCCTAGGAGTTCTGGGTATCAACCATGGCTGGGACTCTGCTTTAAAATGCTTCATGTGATCCCATGAAGAACACTGAGGTGGATGGGTGCCCTGCCCCTGTATTAGTGCACAGACTACTCGGTCTCCAACAGCCTACCCTGGGACCCAGCTCTTCCACAATGGCTGTCTGAGTGAGCACTGGTATTCAAAAGCCCTTGCTTAGTGGTTCCAATTTCTTCAATTACAGGGTACCCCCAAGAAGCTCTCAACCACAGTCATTGCTGTTCTCAAAAAGAAGAGAACCACATCATTAGGTTGGGATTAGGGTGAGACCAGAGTGGCACCTAGCAACAAAATTCAAGAAGATCCTTCATTATAAAGACAATCAAAAACCAGGGGATCTCTTAAAAATGAGACTTCATTTTTTTCTTTTTCTTTTTTTTAACCTCCCTGAAATATTTAAGGCTTCAGTTCCCCCCCTGGTTCAGTATCTACCAGCCCCAGCACTTATTTGGCACAAACCATGTGGCCCCTCTTCCTGGTTCTCAAGCCCCTCAGGGATCCTGGGGCTAGCATACCAAAGTCAGTACAAAGGGCAAGTGGGGCTCCGCTCCATCCCTTTAGACTCAGTAGGACAACAATGCTTGGGTTGGTCAGCAGGTTAAAAACGTGTTCAGAAAGCAGGGCGGTGGTTGCGCACACCTTTAATCCCAGCACTTGGGAGGCAGAGGCAGGGGGATTTCTGAGTTCAAGGCCAGCCTGGTCTACAGAGTGAGTTCCAGGACAGCCAGGGCTCCACAGAGAAACCCTGTCTCGAGAAACCAAAAAAACCCCAAACGAACAAACAAACAAACAAACAAACAAAAAAAGAACATGTTCAGAAGATGAAGAGATGATTAAGTAGGAAAGAGAGCTCTGCACAAGCATGAGAGTCTGATTTTGGATTTCCTGGTATCCACACAAAGCTGGATGTGGCTGTGCGAGTCTGCAGGCCCAGCACTGGGTGGTGTGGAAAGGATTGTTGGGGTTTGCTGATAAAAGGCAAGTTCCAGGTTCAGTGAGAGACACTGTTTTAAGGGAACAGGGCAGAGGGATAGAGAGGACATTGGATGCCCCTCTCTGGACTTTACACACACACACACACCCATTCACCTTCTAAAAACTAGAAGAAAATTAATAAACAAGCAAACACAAACTACCACCATCTGTACTCTTGAGTCAGACAAACTTATTTCTCATGTTTCTTTTTAATATTTCTAAAACAGGAAGGACAAAATGATCTTAAAAAATTGGGATAAAGCTAGATACAGGTTCTAAGCTTTTGCTTTTTCATTTGGGCTTCATTCCCCATTTCAAAACACATGGAGGTGGTTCTCCAACAATCCTAGCAAGAGTCTTAACTGAGGGAACCCAGGAACCACAGCGCGAAGGAAAGAAAGCCAGGATTGAGAAATGACCCCATGGATTAACTGTTTACCCAAGTGTTCTGACCTACTTGTTGCATCTCTGGGCACTGGATCTGGAGGCACCTTGGTACAAGGTAAAGAAAAGCCTACTGAGAAAGAACCATCCACATCCATGTTCACATGCTTGCATGGATCTTACTAGGATCCTAAATCTGGTCAAGGGGGTGCTGTCCCCCAGGATCTGTCTGAGGAAACCCCTGGATCTCCTGAGGTCCTTGTTCTTGTGGAGCACCTGTAACTGAAGGAGGGCCAGTGATGGGGAATGGAATATCACAGAACTGGAGAAAGGTAGTGATCTATTCTGTCTCAATGTGGTAGGAATGAGAAGCTGGACCTAGTAATGCTTAGTGAAAGATTTTTGGGGATAGACACGCTCCCTGTTCCCTCAAGGAGGAGGATATGTCTGAGAAGGGTAAGAAAATTTTTATCTAGGAGTCACTCAGAATAAGAATGTCGACCCAAACCTCCTGTCAGTGGGCCTGCAGGGAATGCTGTTTAGACAGGACACAGGTCAGGATGGTTAGTTCCTATCTGTGGGCCAGACAGCCAGATCCAAGAAGCTCTGCTGAACATCCTGTCCTGGAAGAGTGTTCACTGACACCTCACCCACATTTGTACCAATCTATAAGCAGAAACAGCTGGCACATTACCAGACAGGATGGACCTTCCTAGTAGGATTAAGCTCAAACTATTCCAGAGGATATCTGGTATTCCTACAGGATCTAGGGAAGAAAGCCCCCTTTCAGTCAAAGAAACAGAGGAGGAAAGTTGGGGAAAGACAGAAATGTAATGTCATATTCTCTACCCAGGTGTATGAAATCCAGGAGAGGTTGTGAACTGAAGATGGCATTCAGGAAAACACGATGCTCCTTTCTGGGACTATGGTGAGAGAACGGCCCACAGATAGCCCATGGGGATAATCACAAAGAGCATCTAGTGAAAAGTGAAGTACTGCGATTTCCAGTCTCCTCTTTATCCCCAAGCACTCTTTAGGAAGAGCAGAGTTTAAACAAACAGGTAACCGAGAAGCAGAGAAGCCTTGGCCTCTACCTGCCACCTGGGCTTTTTTCCATTCTTGCCAGTTTAAGAAACTAGTGTGAGTGGGCAGTGCTCAGCAGAGTCGGAGAGGCCGCCAGATTTGGCTTGCAGGAGGTCAAGTTGGTGGCATCTAGCCGCCTCCATCCTTCCAAAGGCTCCCTCTGGCTCAGGATGGCCTGTCTTCAGACCACCACCATTTGCTAGCCCTGCGCTCTGGCCCTCGGCACCCAGATGGGAACAGCAGATTCTACTTTCCAACTTGACACAAACACGGAACCACCCCTGCAAGCAAAGCAGAGATGCAGGTCCAGCAGGGTCTGCGGTGTACACAGTCCGCTGCCAGGCAACAGAATAGGGTTCGACACCGCCCTTTGAGGGCCGGGCAAAACTGCTCTGGCGTCTGGGGACTATCAGGGATGAACTTAGGGTTCACATTCTCACACTCTCGCTCTTCTTCCATGCATTTGTTAGGCCTTCCACTTACTCTGAATGATTGCCTAAAAGCAGAAAAGCAAACGGACTCTGGGAACTATTTCTCTGTGAGCAAAGACCCTGAACTGGAAGCCCCGTTCTTATCGTTCCAGAGAAATGTAGGATTTTGGGTCTCGGCCTACTCGACATGAGTGGCTCTGGGGGCGGGGCGCACTTCCTCCCCAGACAGCGGCATTCTCCCTCTAGGATGCCAGGATGGCTGAACCCGGGTAAACCCGACTACTCGCAGGCCGATTCCCCTCCCGCAACCGAAACCTCCCTTGAAGGCCGCTCCGGCCCATGCCAGCTCCTACCGGGCTCCAGCAGATGAGCGCGTCTGTGTCCGGGTCGCTCACGAGGGTCCACAGCTTGGTTAGGAAGGCCGGGACGTTGCTGGGCCCCGCTGCACCGGGGCCCACGGCCAGATCCATCTCGGACGAAGAAGGCAAAGGCTGGGGTGGCGTTCTAACAGAGTGGCTGAAGGCTGAGCTAGTGTCGTCGCTGCCCCTGCTGTCCGGGCTGCTCCGCCGCCCGCTGCGCACATACAGCAAGGCCTCGCATGGCCGCAGCCATCTTGCGACCGGCGCGCTCTCGCAAAGGCCGGACCTGTATCCTCTGTGCGCAGGCGCCGGGTTCGTCCCTGCCGATTTCACGGGCCCCGCCCTTGGGTGGCCCGCCGCACGGTACGCCTGCGCAAGATGGCTTCACCGGGCTGCTCACCAATCAGAGCCTGACTGGGCGGGGCCTGGCTGAGGGCACACGAGGCGCTCCCGCTGCCGGAAGCGGCAGTAAATCGGTAGCCGGCGCGGCGCAGCATGTCGGGGGTGTGTGGTAATCCCCACATGTCACCGGGATCACTGCCCGGGAAACGACGTTTGGAACCTGATGAGGAGCTGCAGATACAAGAGGTAACTACGAAGTAGCGGATTGGATCTCTCTAGGAACCATGAAGGCACGTGGCAAGACCAGGGAGGCCGGGCCGTGGCGCAGTGTGTAGTGCCTTGTGGGTCGCTTAGAGCCCGGAAGAAGCTCGCCCTGTCTGGGCTGTTATTTTGGAACTCTCAGCAGAACACTACCTGCGCCGAGGGTCGCTGGAACCCAGGGGTAGTTCTATGGCCTGAGCCGTGTTAAGGGAGAGACCTTTAAGAGTCCCCTCACCACAGTCTCTGGACCTTCCATCTGTGCTTCCTGTCCTGGAAAAGGTTGTAAATTTGCCCACGGTGCTGTGTTACCAGGCCAGTATGTCAGGTGTGTTGTGAAACAAAAGAGGACATGAGATTATAGTAGCCTGAAGGGAACCCAGGGCATCCAGAACTGGTTGTCATGGAATCATTGCTATAGGCTTGCTACATAGGCTTCATTAAATCTGGGTAGTAGAAGGCATGCACAGCTATGTCTTACAGCCGACTCCACTTAATTGGATCCTCCCAGATCTCCACTTTCCTAATGCTACAGCCCTTTTAATATGGTTCCTCATGTTGTGGTGATTTCCCAACCACAAAATTATTTTCACTACTACTTCATGAGTGCAATTTTGCTATTGTTATGAATCGTAATTATTTGATACGCAGGATAGTCTGTGAAAGGGCCTCTCGTCCCAGAGGGGGGGCGTGACCCACGTCCCAGAGGGGGGGCATGACCCACAGGTTGAGAACCGCTATGTAAGCTATCCTTTTGTTTTGTGAAATGTCCTTAAGCTTTTTTTCTACATGTGGCTCCAGGCAGTAAGCCTTTAGTTGTCAGTTGCTTGTGCTCTAACCGTGTGCATTACTTCTACTTGTTAGTATGACATGCAGCTAACGTAGTTTTAGAGATGTCAATCATAAGAGAAGGTCAGTATGACTTCTGTGGAAACTCAGGTGAACACTGTGGAAGAGTTGGCAGTGAAGGCCACTCAAGTAGGCAAGGATTAGCCAGTGGCAGTGGCACCTACCTTTAATCCCAGCACTCAGAAGACAGGCAGATGATCTCTGTTAGTTAGGGCAGCTTGGTCTACAGAGTAAGTTCTAGGTGTCGTCACATGCTTCCTCAAGTGTTCAAGTTCTTGATCAACTCTTGGAGGTCAGAGATAGAAACCTGTTCACAGCGCTTGACTGTCATATTATGATAGTTGTAAAATGGCCTCTAGGGCTGCACTCAGAGGATTCTCTCTGTTCCAAAATAAAAAAGACAGCAGATGGTTCCCTTGTCTTAGTTACTCTTCTAGCGCCCGGATGAAACACCAAGACCAAGGAACTTATCAAAGGAAGCATGTAATTGGAAGCTTGCTTTTAGAGAGTTGGTCCTTGATCATTGTGGCAGAGAGTATTTTGCTGGAGCAGCAATTAAGAGCTTTTCTTACCCCTTGATGAGCAGGGAGTGAGAAAGAGGGAGGGAATTCTGGGCCTGGGGTGGATTTCTGAGACCTCAGAGCCCACTCCCAGTGACCTACCTCCTCCCACAAAGCTGCACCTCCTAATTTTACCTCCACAGTCCACCACATGGGAACCAAACATTCAAGTAGATGAGTCGCGTATGGGTGCCCTTCTCATTCAAACCAACACCTAGGTTTAGCTTGCTACTCTTTTGACATTCCAACTTGCCCATCAGTGGTTGGTCCCAGTCTTCAAGGTAAATAAAGCAGCTTCTACTGCGGCTGGTCAAAGCTTTCAGGGAGTTCTAATCCTCCCAGGCCCCGGGGCCCCATTCCAAGCTAGTGTCAGTTTCAGGGCCCTGAGGTGCCAGGGTAGGATGTGGAGCGTGTCAATAGAGGAAAATTGGTTTCGGTGGTACCGGTGAATAGACACTGAGCTCCACAAAGCCAGTATGGTCTTGAAAGGTCCTTCTTTCAAGACACCTGGGATTGGTGTGTCTGTTCTGAGTGCAGGTTCTGTCAACAGAGGCAGGAGAGGAGGGCCCAGGCTGGGTAGATGGTTTTGGTGCAGATGGAAGCGTGTGACCAGAGGCACTGCTATTTCCTGTTTCCTGTGGCAGTTATTAAACCCTGTGATGCCTTGCAGCCCCATCTCCTCAGCGACCCTGACTCCAGTCTCTCTGACAGCGAGGAGAGTGTGTTTTCAGGCCTTGAGGATTCTGGCAGTGACACGAGTGAGGATGACACTGGAGGAGTGGCCGGAGCCAGTGGTGATGAAGACAGCCATAGAGCAGAGGAGACCTCTGAGGAGCCGGCACAGGTGGGTGAAGGGCGAGCCTCCATGGGTTCTCCTATGCATGAGGATGGCCAGAAAGAGGAAGTGCCTGTCCTGGGAGCTGTCCTCTTCACACTGTCCCCGGGAACCTGGTCCTCTCTCCCTCCAGAGTACTAGTTTGTAACCCCAGTTGTCTGTGCCTTTCCTGAGAATTATGAATGCCAACGTGTTCATGTCTTTGCCCGTCAGACAATTCTCAGGCCACGTCTATGGGACAATGGGCTGACACTGGTCTAGGGATTGTATGAGTTTTCTAGAGGCAGAGCCCAAGATGGAGATGCCACTGCTAGCGGAGCTAGCAGTACGTGGTTGCAAGGGAGGATTGTTTCAGCAGAAAAAGCAGGAGTGACTAGAGGCTAGTGTAACTGCCTGATGGGGCAGTTGTTTTGCTGTACTGATGGTGAAGGGGCTGTACTCTTCTCTTTGTTTGAAAAAAATGGAAAAAAAAAAAAAGCTTAATTTGATTAAAATACAGCGACAGTTTAAAGCTTTCTGCAAACTAGTTTGTAATGGTTTACACTTCAGTGGCCCTGGCGTTCTGGAAATCATGACCTTAGTTAATCATGTCTGCTGTCAGGTTGGAAACTAAGGAACCAGGCCTAGATCATCTTGGTTATGGCAGGTTGAAAAAGTGTTGACCATGGCATTTGTAAGATTGGGGGCTTACTATTCTCCTTCTTTGGTTTTTTTTTTTTTTTTTTTTTTTTTTTTCTTTCT
>JADRCD010217790.1:0-12270 GCA_019843815.1 Montemys delectorum | reverse complement strand
GTTTCTCTTTATAGCCCCGGCTGTCCTGGAACTCACTCTGTAGACCAGGCTAGCCTCGAACTCAGAAATCCGCCTGCCTCTGCCTCCCAAGTGCTGGGATTAAAGGCGTGCGCCACCACTGCCCGGCTACTATTCTCTTTTTTAAGCTTATGTTTTTGTGGGTTTCTTGTTTGTTTCTTGTTTGCTTTGTTTTTGTGTGGCTGGTGTATGAGTAGAGTCATTGTTTGCATGTATGGGTAGGTACGTGTGGGGTCCAGGCTTGATAATTCCTGTCCACTTTATTTGACTGAGTCAGGGTCTCTCTCAGCTCAGAGCCAGCCTCACCAGTGACCTCATATCCCCTCCCTCCTCTTTCCCTGTTCCTTCTCTTGTTCTTATTGTGGGTTCTAGGGATTTGATCCCAGGACATTTTTCGAGGGAGGCAAGAGCTCCGCCACACCTCAGACGGTGCTGTCTTGTCCTTATTTGGTGTTGAGTAGATTTGTGAGTGAGTGTGTGGCCATTTCTTCCCGGTAGTGTCTGTTGCCCTGCCCCCAGCCCCCATACTTGATTTTGAGGTTTTTTTGTTTGGTTGGTTTTTTTTTTGAGACGAGTCTCACTGTGAAGCTTTGAAGTTCACTCTGGAGACCAGGCTGGCTTTGGACTCAAGAGATCCACCTGTCTCTGCCTCCCAAGAGCTGGGATTAATGGCGTGTGCCACTATGACTGGTGATTTTGCTTTTTAAAAAGTGTTTATTTGGCCAGGCGTGGTGGTGCATGCCTTTAATCTTAGCACTTGGGAGGCAGAAGCAGGTAGATTTCTGAGTTTGAGGCCAGCCTGGTCTACAGAGTGAGCTCCAGGACAGCCAGGGCTACACAGAGAAACCCTGTCTCAAAAATCCAAAAAAAAAAGTGTTTATTTGAGAGAATACTGGAGAGATGGCTCAGTGGTTCAGAACACACTCTGTTCTTCCAGAGGACCTGGGTTTGATTGCCAGTACCTGTAATGGTAGCTTACAACCATCTGTAACTCTAGTTCTAGATCCAATGCCCTCTTCTAGCTCCCCAAGGACCAAGCAGGCATGTGGTGCACAGACATACATGCAGGCAAACATTCCTACAAATAAAAAACATTTTAAGACATTTACATAGCTGGGCAGTGGTGGTGCACGCCTTTAATCCCAGCGTTTGGGAGTCAGAGGCAGGATTTCTGAGTTCAAGGCTAGCCTGGTCTACAAAGTGAGTTCCAGAACAGCCAGGGCTATACAGAGAAACCCTGTCTCAAAACAAAAACAAAAAAAACCAAAAAACCATTTATGTTGAGATATATGTATGGTGTGTTGTCCCACCTGTGTGTCATCTCCCTCCATCCTCAACCCCCACCCCATTTTCTCACTGCTTCATGTTCAAGGGTCCGTTTCTGTCTTTGACATGCAAGAATGTAAGAAAAGGTAATAGCCCTCGCATTAACTAGAGAGTTCTGAGTTCTGACCTAGTGCTACCTGTAGCAATAATGCCTTGCTGTGGTCACAGTCTATTTTGGGGCCTAGCAGAGCTTAGCAACTGAAGTACCTTGGTGGGTTTGGGGGACCAGGTGTTAGCGCCATCTGGTGGAGTGTGGCATTGGAACTGTGGGTGTCTGGGACCAGGGAGGAGATATCCAGGAATTCTCTCAGCTTCTTGAACCCCACCCTTCCCCTGCCTCCCTGTTCCCATACTTGTCTTCTCTCATAGAGTATAAAGGAGGGAGCAGGTGTCCCCTACCTGTCTCAGAGCTGTACACTGTCAAACAGTCATCACATAGAAGTCAGGTGAGGCAGAGTAAAGATGAGTCATTGTGTCCCTGTTCTGTAGTGTCATCTTGTGGGGCAGAAGGATGTGCATCCTACAGGGGCTGGTGCATTCTGCCCTCGGAAGCTGTATATTGAGTCCCGGTGAGAACATGCCGAGAGCACTGTCACTCGTGTCGCGGTCCTGAGATGGGCAGTTCAGGGCTGTGAAAGTCTGTTTCCAGGGCCACGTAGTGTCCCCATGGGCTGCTTTGTTCTCATGGGTAAAGCAGTCACAGCCCTTTCAGGTATAGGAAGGGCAGCCTTCTGGGCTGGAGTGAGAGGAGCATAAAGATTTCTAGTTATGTTTTATCTGTTATTATTACACGTGTGAGTACAGGTGTACTTGTGCCACAGCATGTGTGTGGTCCAGGGACATCTGGTGGGAGTTAGGACTCTCGTCCTCCACTGTGGGCCTTGGGGCAGACTTAGGCTCTCAGGGTTGCACAGCAAGTACTTTTACCAGTTGGGCTGTCTCACTGACCTTGTCATGCTTTAAAATGTCTACGGTCGCCTTGGCCAACGTGGAAATACTCTCCTCCAGGTTCCTCCCTGACGAGCACCTGACCACAGTGTCATGCGCTGTGTCAACCCTGGGCTAGCCCTGTCTCCTCTCTGTCAGCCCTGAGCCCCTCACATAGCTCCACATGGAATGTCTATTCATGGTGGTGCAGCCAGGCCCCTGTATTGGTGAGCTTGGCAGAGGCCAAGGTCTTTGGCAAGACCTCACTATCCTCTGGCCCTTTTGTTGGTTTGTTTTTAAATTTTGTTTTATGTGCATTGGTGTTTTGCCTGTATGTTTGTCTGTGTGAGAGCATCAGATCCCCTGGAAATGTAGTTACAGTTGTGAGCTGCCATGTGGATGCTGGGAATTGAACCCGGGTTCAGCCAGTGCTCTTAACCTCTGAGCCACCTCTCTAGACACCTTTTGTTTAAAGAAAGTGTGTGTGTGTGTGTGTGTGTGTGTGTGTGTGTGTTGCGCACGCATGCACTTGTGTGCATGCATGCTGGAGATTGGTGTTGGGTATCTTCCCATATATTTACCTTATTTTTGCTTTTATGTGTATGTGTGTGTGCCTGCATGGATTTATGTGCACCATATTCGTGCTTGTGCCCATAGAGATCAGAGGGCATTCAATCCTCTGGAGCTGGAGTTAGCAGGCAGTTATGAACTACTCGAGGTTGCTACTGGGAACTGGACTAGTGCCCTCTGCTAGATAAGTAAGTGCTCTTACATGCTGAGCTGTCCCTTTAGCCTTAGCCTTTCCTTTCCTTGTACTGGCTAGCTTTGTGTGTCAACTTGACACAGGCTGGAGTTATCACAGAGAAGTGAGCTTCAGTTGGGGAAATGCCTCCATGAGATCCAGCTGTGGGGCATTTTCTCAATTAGTGATCAAAGGGATAGTGCCATCCCTGGGCTGGAAGTCTTGAGTTCTATAAGAGAGCAGACTGAGCAAGCCAGGAGAAGCAAGCCAGAAAGGAACATCTCTCCATGGCCTCTGCATCAGCTCCTGCTTCCTGACCTGCTTGAGTTCTAGTCCTGACATCCTCTGGTGATCAACAGCCATGTGGAAATAAGCTGAATAAACCCTTTCCTCCCCAACTTGCTTCTTGGTCATGATGTTTGTGCAGGAATAGAAACCCTGACTAAGACAGGCAAGGTCTCATTATGTCTTCCTAACTGGCCTGGAACTCACACTGATCTCCCTACCTCTGCCTCCTAAGACCCTCACCTTATTGTTTTAAGGCAGAGACTTTTAGTGAACCTGGAGCTTACTGACAAGACCAACTGGCCAAGGAGCTCCAGGGATCTTCCCGTCCCACTTCCTCAGCTTTACGATTGCAGGTATGCACCACCGTGCTTAGCTTTTGTTTGCTTTGTTTTTGTTTTTATTTTTGAGACAGGATCTCACTTTGTATCTCTGGTTGTCCTGGGACTCACTAAGTAGACCAGGCCGGGCTTGAACTTATAGAGGTCTACCTAGTTCATGCTTAGATTTTTATGTGGGCATTAAGATCAGAATTCAGGTTCTCATGCTTTCTGATGGAACCATCTCTCTAGCCTCCCTCAGGCACTTCTGAGTTACTCTTCTTTTTGGGGGTGGGGGGGCAAGTTGTTCAAGACAGGGTTTCTCTGTGTATCTCTAGCTATCCTGGGACTCACTTTGTAGACCAGGCTAGCTTCAAACTCAAGAGATCCATCTGCCTCTGCCTCCCGAGTGCTTTGGTGTGCTCCATCATACCTAGCTTTAGTAAGTTATTTTTCTTTTGAGAAGCAAGAACAGTTTTTGTTGTTGTTGTTGTTGTTTTGTTTTTTGTTTTTTTTTTTTGGTTTCTTTTCTCTGTAGCCCTGGCTGTCCTGGAACTCACTCTGTAGACCAGGCTGGCCTCGAACTCAGAAATCCGCCTGCCTCTGCCTCCCAAGTGCTGGGATCAAAGGCGTGCGCCCCCACCGCCAGGCAAGAACAGTTTTTTATTCTGTGTTAATCTCCGGCCTCTTCAGTCTCTGCTGACTTGTCTTTAGAGCGAAGTACCTTTTGTCAGTGTCTTCCCACTGGGGCCACGCTCAGGAAGTTCCTTCCACCGTTCTCTGGCTTGGCCCTGGAGGCTGATGTTGAGAAGGAGCCCTAGGATCCTGTTGCTGTCCAGCATCGGCCTTTGCTGGGCAGGTGGGTTCTTTAGTCTCCTTATGCATAGTTTCTGTGTTACAAATAGCATGCTGGATTTGACTTTTCTGTGTTGGGGATTTGGGGAGCAGGGTGTGCATGCGGGCGTGCATGCATGTGTGTATGTATGCATGCATGTATGTGGGAAAGGGAAGGAAGACAGGCAGTCTTGACCATACCTTGCACTGGCTTCAGGGCATGACATACTTGAAGAGCTCTGCTCTTCTGTATCACAGGGAATGGATGTGAGGTTGACTTGGCTGATCCTGGCCTGCTTCCTGGAAGAGGTGACATGTCCTTGTTCTATACCTGGTTGGTGGTGGCAGTGGAGTGTGGCCAGACAAGACAGAGAAGACTCTGTTGCTGGCAGTGTAAGACCTGAGTTCGATCCCCAAAACTCACATGGTAGAGAACCAGCTCCCACAAAGTGTCCTCTTTTCCATGTGAGTCGTGGCACACACGTACCTACGTACACATGTGTGTCATACACACACCATAAGTAAACAGTAATGTAAAAAAAAAGAAAAATTAAAGAAAAAAGAAGCATGCTCACTTGGATGTCGTTCTAGGCTCTCAGAAACCCCATGCCTCTCGTCTTTGGTCCTTGCAGTGCACTCTCAGCCTGGACTAGCCTGTCCTGCAGACGTTGGGCTCTGCAGGAGGAAAGGAGCTGCCTTTCTTGGGGCTTTTCCTGGGTACCTACCTATTCCTTCTTCACCTTTGGTGGTTTACTGGCTCCTTCTGGGAGCCTCTTTCCCACCTTTTCTGCAGTAGCTGCTGAATACCTCTTTCTGTGGCTCTCCCAGCTCCTGTCTTGGACTATAGCTGCCCTGACCACTCCTGCTGGCTTCTGTTGGGGTGGCTTCTTATATAACGCCCCCTCTAGTCCTGTTCTGCCTCTGCTTAAATTGTATAGACCTTACTGTCCACCCCTTACCCTTTTGAGACAGGTTCTTACTGTGTAGCCCCAGCTGTCGTGGAACTGTAATGTAGTCCAGGCTGGCCTTGAACTCAGAGCTCTCAAGCTCACCGACTCTCAAGCAATGAGATCAAAGGTGTGTGCCACCAGCCCTGGCATTTTAATACCTCCCGACCTCTGTGACCCTTCTGTCATCTAACACTCTTTCACCAGTCACTTGGCCTCTCATTGGGTGGCAGTGATGCCGTTCTGTGAGGCTGCATACTGCTCTCCTTGGGAGGATTTCAGGCCTGACGTCTCAGTCCTTTCCAAGAGGCACCTGCCCATTTCCCCAAACTGGCTAAGGCTTCTGGAGCTAGGCTTGGGCTATGCGCTTTTTAAGGGGTGCTAGCTGCTGTGTGGGATTGTATTCCTATAAGCCCCAGTACTCAGGAGGCTGAATCTGGGGGATATTTTGAGACAATCCTAGGCTACAGAGCAATACTTGCCTCAAAAAATGGGGACAGAGAATTTGAAGAAATGTGTTTTCCTGGTCTTTTCAGTAGTAGATGTCTGCCCTCCACGGGGACATTCATTTCCCCCTGGGGGAGATAGTCCCTGGGTTGTTGCTCTGTGTCAGTGCTGCCCTCTGGTGGATAGCAACTGCTCTGCAGCTGTTGAATCCAGATAAAGCTGCTGTTCTTAGAACCCCAGTTGCCTGGAAATAGCTAGCATACGTGTGGGGGGAATTCCTGAGCCTCACCATTGGAGATCCCAACCCTTGTCAAAGGCCTATCAGCATTTGGCTTCCCAGGTATACCCTTCATTGTCCTGCACTGAAAAAGTGGGGATACACAATGCAGGCTGCTGAGTTTGTTTCCTGCAGGACTCCGATCATGGCCTGTAGGCAGTGCTGCTGTAATTCATGTAGGTATAGTCCCTGGCAGAGAACATTTGGGAGATTTGGCATGTTGTGAGCTCTGCCTGAGGTCAGGGCTCTGACACCTGCTTGGGAACAGTGGCTGCCTAGAGCTTGGTATTGTAATGCCACTGTCCCGGGGCCCTGCTGAGCCCAGGCAGAGTCAGATGTGCTTGCCAGTTGTGCTGCTGGGGCCTTGAGTGTGGGGGCCTCTTCTAAGCTGGAGTTTGCAACCCTTTTTTGGTAAACAGCAAGGAAGTAGGAGAGATAGAGAAACTGAATCCTTCCTTGTTCCAAGCCTGGAGAAAAACTTAGTCTTCCATCCTCTTTATACTGAAGGGAAAAACAGGCCAGAGAAGAGTAGGCCTTTGGCTCTTGCCTGGGTAAGAGGGACTGGGGCTGTGGGCGGGGGCGCCCACACACCGGGGTTCCTGCTCCAAGCACTTTACTGCCCTCAGGGGTGAGAGGTGGGCCTGTTTTCTCCATCAGTTCTGGTTCTGCCAATAAACCCGATCTGATCTGAGCCATCCGCCTCCCCAGTCAAGGGAGAATCTATTTTCCAGGTTGTAGTGTGAATCCTCAGTGGTACCCACTCTGACCTAGGGGACAAGGGCAGCCTATTGTTCAGCTATGGTGAGTGTGGAAGGTGCCTAGGCCTGGACCTCAATCTAGGCCGTTGGCCAGCGGGTCTGTTCTGAATGTGGTTCTTAGTGATTCTTAGTGGCCCTTATGACAGAGGCCCACGGCTTATGTCATCACTCCACTCATGGCACTGCTCATTTGCCTTCCTCTTTGTGCTCCTTGCCCGTAGGTCTGAGCAGGTCTGAACATAGCTTCTGCCAGATCTGGGCCCAGTAGGACCATTTGTGGGACCATTGGCCCTAGGCCACTGCAGCTGGTTTTGACATTAGTGTGGTGGTGTGGGTGAGTGGTAGCCAGCCCCGCAGCTGGGTTGCCTCCCACTGCTCTTAGCAGGCTTTTCCTTTTTGGCCTGGCATCGAGTGTCACCCACTGTCTGGTCTACGAGACAGCAAAGGTTGGTTCGCCCTTGAGGGAACATCCCTAGGTAGGTTCCGTGGTACAGGGTACAGGGCTGAGGCCCTGAAGTACATTAAGATCTGGGACAGCTTTTATTCTGTGTTGAGGCCTTGAACTAGGTGGGGCTGCTCAGAGATTTGGGGTAGCACGGTGTTTCATGTGGTCTTTGGATCTAGGTTCCAGTGTTGGGAGACTGGTTCTCCCTATGTAGTTGACCAGAGGAATGGGATTGGGCTGTAGGCTAGGGCCTCCTGATCATCAGGGGGGCTATTCTAGGGACCTCCAGAGTAACTCTCCCCTTCTCTCCACAGGCTGCCCCTCCCTGCCCAAGGACAGAGGAAGCAGGTGCTCTGACCAGAGATGAGTACGAAGAGGACAGCTCTGATGAGGAGGTAGGGCTTGGGCTCAACTTGATTTCCTGTGAGATGAGAGCTTTCCTGCCAGGGCTAAGGTAGCGCCTCAAGCAACCTAGAGTAGGTGCTGCCCCTCAAACTGGGAGTGCCCTGGGGTGGAATCGGGCCTTCCTGCAGGGGCGGTGCTGCTGTTTTAGAGGAGCCAGGTTCTCATGAGGCTGCTGAGCCTGAGTAGGCGGCCTGGCCTAGGCTCTCCCCCCATCTGGAAGAACAATCTGGGGGTCTGAGATAGATGACTGAAGCAGCACATGTGTGTTGTTGCCAGGTTGAAGATGAGAGGCTGTGCATGGCTTAGCTGCACATGGCTTAGCAGTATCTTGTCCGTCTTGGCATAAAGGGCCGTGGGTAGTCCTCTACTATAGTGTAGGCTGCGGTGGCACGGCACTCGAGGCTGAGTGAGGGTGTTGGGCCTAGGCTGACTCGAGTCAGCCTATGTTCTGTATCTGAGGGGGTGACCACAGTGATACCAAGGGCAGGACTGGCATATCCTGTTCTTGCTGGCTTTGTCTGTTCTCTGGCAGTGGTGACTGTGGTACCTTCCTGAGTGTCCCATCTAGGATGGAGAATAACATAGCGAAGAGGAGAGTGTCACACTAGGCTGGGGTTCCCTTGGATCGTGAGGGAGTAGAGGCATCGAGAGGCTATGGACTGTGGCCAGAAGGCCAGCAGGGTCTGGAAGCTCAAAAGCTATGCACACAGAGGCAGCGAGCCTGGCAGCTTGTTCCTCTCTGGTGAGGCCTGTTCCCGGGGCTGAGTGGTGGCCACTGTATACCCCAGGATGTGAGCCTAGGAGCCTCTTTTTGGCTTTGGTGTGAGGCCTAAAGGGATGGATCCTCTTCTCAGGAGCGCTTCCTGCTTGCCTGTCAGGGGCTGTCCCTGAGGCCTAGGGGAGACACGCGCCCCCTCTCTGGCTGGGCTTCCTCCCCACCTTCAAGCTCTCTTGGCAGTGTCTACAGGAGCCTTGGCCGACAGCCCGATCCAGTCTCTGCTGCGTGTTCAGAGAACAGAGACAAAACAAAATAAATTGGTTTCCTGGCCGGAGCAGCGGGCGCACCGGCGAGGGGGGCCGCACAGCACGGCTCCCTGCCTGTCTCCCCTCCCCCCCCAAGGGGCCCTGGCTGTCGGCAGCCACATCCTGTCGGCTACTTTTTTATGCTTGGTATTTTGAGAAATCAATGATGATTGTATATGGAGAATAGGAGTCGGGGGAGGGGCTTCCAGAGCTGGTCAGTGCTTTGAAAGAGGTCTGCCAGACCCTGCCTGCCCTCGGGGAGGTATGCTCTGTTAGACCTGTCCAGTGGCCCTTTGAGAAAGCTGGGCAGCCTCATGCTGTGTGTGATATAAGAGCCCCTTCCTTTCTCCTGTGATGGGATAAGTCTCATGTGTCATTGTGACATGGGTGGCAGTTCCACAATAGTAGAGATGCCCATCTGCAGAGTTCCTGCAGTTGGAAGAGACCACAGAGCTCAGCTTTCAGGAGCCAGGCCAGTCTGAACATCTCTTCCCAGAGGCTGCTGGGGCCTGTTCCTCACCAGGGGCTGCAATTAGCTTTCTTATTCTCAGAGCAAGGTGGCTGCCACTGAGATGATAGGCCTGTGTGGGGGTGGGGCATGGCCATGAGTGCCTGACTAAGGGTCAGGTCAAGAGAAGAGAGTTCATCCCACCTCAAGCTGCCTGATGCGTCCAGGGCCCCCCACAGACTTAAGGCCTGTACTGTTTGTAGCTGTGTCCTAGTTGCTCAGCACCTATAAAAGGTCACAAGCTACTTGGGCCTTAGGAGGGAGAGCTGGAAGTGTCTTTGGTGGGATCAGTGATACCAACCTCCGGATTTTGGGCTATCCTGAGCCACCTGGCAGAACTAGCTGTGTAGGCCATATCATTAGCACCAGATATCCTACAGGGTTCTGGACAAGGATACTGGAAAGGGGCTGATGTGGTCTGTCCTAGTGGTAGTGACCTCAGCAGGAGTCTAAAGAGATGGCAGCCTTGTGGACTGGGAGTCGCCTGTGTACCCTGTTGTTGCTGTTTGAAGGTGGACGTGCCCCTATGATAACCCTGTCCTCTTCTCTCGACCATGGATCTGAATCTAGGGCTCGGGTTGGAAACATGGGAGTGTCCAAGCCCTGTCATTTGCCTGTGCGGTGTTTTGAGAATCCCTTGACAGCAGCAACTCTTAACCTAGGCAGCCTAGAGCACTGTTTTCTGATTGAACTCTGGCTCCTCCCTCTCTTCCCCTAGATGAGTTGCTAGGCATGGTGGGGATGGAGTGGGGTAGGGGGCTGACTGAGAAGCAGCTGTGCTGTGGCTGCCCCACCCCCACATGGCCACTTCACCTCCTTCCTACAGCAGTGGGGCTTCATAGACGTGATCTCATCCAGTAGTTGGGACCCCTGGGATGTGGACTGGGATAGAAGGGCGGCTGAGTGGCCAATCTTCCCATCCTCTGTATATCAAGCAACTAGGAGAAACCAAGGGCAGGCCTGGTCAGGTAGAGCAGCCCTTGCATCGGCTCAGCAGGCTCATAGCTCTGTTCTTTAAGAAGTGTCGTCAGTATTAGGGTTTCAGGGAAGCCATGATTTCTGGCCTGGAAAGTCTGGGAAGAGCTGGTCTCATATTCTTCTAATCCCCAAAGGCAATGGGCCTAGGACCATCCTTTGTATGACCTCTGGCCAAGAGGGGGCTGAGTCTGGGGTCTCTGCTACTGTCTTAACCCCTCCACCCCCATCCAACCCCCACAACCTTGCCGATCTATAACTCAGGATCCCACGGGGACATGGCCTGGCCTGTCTACATCCAGAACCTGTGATCCCCTCTGCTCTCTCGCCAAACGCAGTTAATGGCTTCTCCCAGCTACTGAACCGGCAGCTGCCTCCAGTGCGCTGGCGGTCTCTGCTCCTCCGGGGCCACCCCCGCCTGCCGGCAGTGTCCTGGCCGCCTCCCTGTGTGCACTCTACTCTCTCCATGCTTGCTTGTGTTACTGCTGGCAGGGGAGCCTGTGGGCTCGGGTTTCCATGAGTGAGTGACCCTCCCTGCTGTTTGTAGAAGGCACCCGGGTCTGTGCACACTGGTCTGGCGGCCATCCACTTAGGCTAGCCTTTATGCCTGCCTCCACATGGAGCCCGTGGTCAGATTCAGACCAGTCCCTCAGACCTCCATCCCACTGCGGCTGCCCAATGTAAGGACTCACTAATAACTACTGGGTTTGATTGGGCATGTCTCTGTAACTACTGTTTACAGGTAGACCTTAGTGCCGTTTCTTGACTTTGGCTTATGGTTCAGAGAGCCACACTGCATCAGAGTGCCCAAGCTGGCAGGGAGTGGGCCTTGGGAAAGGTGGAGGAGGAGCAAGTGGCGGAAGTCATGTGTCTGTTGCGGGGTTAGAGTTGGTCCTGGCTGTGGCTGGCAGGTAAAGTAGGGCTACTTCAGAGTCATATATTCTTGCTAGGACTGGGGGACAACTAGAGAGCAGGTCCGTGGAACACAGTAAGGGCAAATACTTGAAAGGCAGGGAATGAGCTGCTGGAGGCACAAAACAGGCAGCCTTTGAGGAGGCTGGCTATGCAGGGCCGGGACTGCCTCTCAGGAGGAAGGGTTCGCACTCAGCAGCCCTGTATATGTGGTGCCCTGGACCCACTTCCTACTTAAAGCATCAACTGAGTCTGACTGTGAGACTCAGAAAGACCTTTACCCTCAGCCTTTAGAGAGAAAAGCTACCGATAAAGCCCGTGCCCAGCTCAGTACCTGTGCAGGAACATCTGGAGTCTCCTGCTTACGGAAGTAGGGAGAACACCATTTAATTCTGAGTGGCCCCAGGAGAGGGACAAGGAAGTTGAGGCTAGGGCAGCTATTTTCTCCCTAGTGTCCTCCACACATCCCAAAGACTCTGGCTCTCTGTTCTCTTGCTAAGGAGCTGCAGCAGCTTGCTCGGGTGGGCTAAGCCAGTCCCTCAAGGGAGGGCCAGCTTGGTAGAGGGGAGCAGGGGACCAGAAGCAGTCTGGTAAGGAGATGGTAGACTCAGAGGTGGTAGCTGCCTAGTCAACCCCTGTTGGGTCTCAGCTGGTTTGGCCTCTCCCTCTGGTCTGTCGCACAGGCCTCTAGTGTACGCTTCAGAGCCTAGCATTCCATGTGGAACCTTGTGTTGGGGTCAGTGTGGCATGTGAGGCCAAGGCAGCTGGCTAGTGCTGAACACTCGGAGAGATAAGACACCCCACGAGGGGGAGGTGGCAGCACAGGAAGGCCATGAGCTCGGAGACAAGAGGGTGGTTGGTGCAGGGGGAGCTGAGCAACAGTGAACACTACCCGCATTGTAATCGGAGAGGGGCTGAGGAAGAGAGAGACTGAGCGAGGCGGCTGACCCCATGCTCCCCGGGGACAGGTGGGAGAGGCAGAACGAGGAGAGAGTGAAGGATTCCAGAGGTGGGCTGGCTTCCTCTCTCGCAGACAGACACGGGAGGGAGGTGGGCAGCGGGCCAGCCCCGTACCTGCAGTTCCAATCTGCGGTCCTGACAGCTGCAGCCACTTTGGGGAG